>SZWC01002911.1:142329-209829 GCA_023375785.1 Penium margaritaceum
ATGACGATGATGAGGATGTGTACGGAGAGGGCGAAGGGGATGATGCCTCTGATGATGGCGGCCAGGCCTCTGATGAGGATGATGATGTTTTAGAGATAGGTTGAATTGCAAACTCTTCATTTCACCCATGATCAACCATTGTTCTTCTGTTTCCAGAATTGTTTGCTTTTCCCTGATTTTTTCTCTCTTGAGCACAATCATTCATACACATTGGTGAGCTGATTGGTGTACAGTGCATAGGTTGGTAGTCTATTCTGTAGGCTACCTAGTACTCATTCACTGTTGTGAAGTTGTGCAAAGTGGAAAGTGAACAATGGACAAAATTGCAGCTGCCTGGGGTAAAAAAAAGTTATAGAACACAATTGTTTCTCGGTTAGACACACTACTAATGCACACATTGGTGCTCTGCTTGGTGCACTGACATTCTGTCAGCACAGGTTGGTGCAATATTCAGTAGACTACCTACAACTTAACCACTTGGGTAAAGTTTTACTCAGTATACACTGAACAATGAATGACAACGCAGTAGACTTGGGAAATGCTAAGTGTCTTCAATCGTTAAGGGGTCGCTCTATACAACTTCGCGAGACCGAGTCCTAAAGACTCGCGAGTCTTGGACTCGCGAGTCTTTTGAAAAGACTCGCGGAGCCGAGTCCTTCCTGTTGGCTCGTTCCGCGAAACTGAGTCTGAGTCCAGACTCGCGAGTCTGGACTCGTTTGCACCCTTAGTTGCATTGGCAAGCGGTGAAGCGGATCCTCCGCTATCTCAAGGCGACAAAACAGTCGCGGCTAGTGTTTGGAGGGGGAGCACGTGATGACTCCCTTGAGTTGGTCGGCTACTCGGATGCCGACTGGGCTGGTGATGTGGATGACAGAAAATCAATGTCGGGGTACATGTTTGTGCTTGGTGGTGCAGCAGTTTCATGGACAAGTAGGAAGCAGGACTGCGTGGCGCTGTCCAGCACCGAAGCGGAGTACATCGCGCTCGCGGAAGCCGTAAAGGAGGCGGTGTGGCTGCGTCGGCTGTTAAAGGAGATCGGCGTGCCCCAAAGGAAGCCGACGGTGCTCAACGTTGACAACATGAGTGCCATCAGCCTGACCCAGAACCCGGTGCTGCACAGGAGGACCAAGCACATCGAGATCCGGCATCACTACGCGCGGGACTTGGTGGCGAAGGGAGATGCGACTATTGTGCATTGTGGTACTAAGCGCATGCTCGCCGATGCCATGACCAAGGCACAGCCCAAGGACAGGCACGACGCAAGCTGCATGGAGCTCGGTCTGCGTTGTGAAGTTTAAAATGCTAGAGGTTCCAAGGACAGGGCATCAAGGCTGCGGTGCAAGGGGGAGATTGTTGACATGGTGTGCCCCTTGCCATGAGTGCCGTTGATCGTACTCCCTCGTTCGACCACTGAGGAGTGGTCGAACACCTGATCTGACTTTAGATTTGGATTCCTTGGATTTTTCCATGCAAGATCGAGCTTTGAATTGCTCGATTTGAGTGAGTATTCAGAAAGTTAGCCTAGCCCGAAAAACGGGTGTTGGGTGGGTGGAATCTGGTACCCGCCATGGGTGGCGGGATATTCCACCACCAGGGATCCGAGTTCATTCCTAATGGCCTCCAAATGCACCAGGGGCATGAATGAGGTGACCATAAGGACCTCCTTGACCAGAAGGAACTTCTCCTTGACTTCTGGGCGAGGAAAGGCGCTTCGACGGGTCATTGTCGAAGCGCCTCCCGTTGCCTAGAGTGCAAGGCCAGGTGGGCGGCTCCACCAAGGGTTACTTCGACGGCCCTAGCAGGGCCTCTACTGCTCCGTTTTGGGCGTGCTTGGATGCGTTGAAAAGCTTAGATCATAGGCTATAAGGATCTGATGTAATCCTACTATGCTAAGTAACAAAAACGTGTTTCGATTCAGATCTACTGAATGCGATGAGTTCTGCCCACTCCTATCCGTGATCCTTGTGCTCCACACTCTTCACCAAAGGTGTCCATTGGCTGCCCAAACTTTGGTAGCGTGCATCACTGAGAGCTAGGCATCCTTGAGGGTGCCTCCACACCCACTAGAGCCAACAAATCTCACCTATGGCGTGGTCGCAGAGTACATCCGTAACGAGGCGCAGCAACGCAGCTGCGGGGAATCCTCGTCGTCCTCATTGGCCCTCATTACCAAAACGCGTTGTGGCGCAAGCGGGGCCAAGGGAGGTGGCAGACATGGCGGCGGCAAGAAGGGCGCCAAGAAGGGTGCATACTGTAACTGCGGCAAGGAGGGCCATTGGGCCCGTGAGTGCACCGAGGAGGCAAAAGGCCGGCGGCAAGGACGCCAAAGGCAAGAAGGTGCTCCTCAACGGCACTCAAAACCACTACCTCAAGAAGGCCAACCGGCGATGCCTTGACTCCGGAGCGGAGGAGCATACCCGGGTCGAAAAGGTCGGGTTCATCAACTACACCAGGTCCAGCAAATCCATGGTGGTTGCGAACGACAAGGTCGAGCCGGCGGCTGGCCAAGGAGACGTGGATGTGGAGGTGGTGGTTGGCGGAAAGCGGGTGCAGCGCATCATCAAGGACGTGCAGCACGTACCCAGCTTGGCTGACATTCTAAGTGTTAGCCGCCTGACAAACAAGGGGTACAAGGTGCTCTTCAGGAGAAGAGAGGCAGTCGTGCATAAGGACAGTGGCGGAGAACCCATGCTGGAGGCTGAGCGAGAGGGAGGCCTCTACATCGTGGAGACCAAGGTGATCCCCGCGGTGACAGATTCAACAGACTTGCAAGAACGCACCGTGAACCTGGCCAAAGGAGGGGGAGCTGATCTAGAGCTCTGGCACCAACAACTGGGGCATTCCTCACCCGCAATTGTGAAGGAGATGGCAAAGCGTGAGCTGGTACGCGGCCTCGTCATCGACAGTGCGGAAAAGGTGACAGATGCAGCAAAGCACAAAAAGTGTGAGCCTTGTATTGTGGGCAAGGCGCGGCGCAATCCGTTCAGCGAGAACGTGAATCGCGCCTTGGACCTGCTGGAGGTCGTGCACAATGACGTCTATGGGCCATTCAAGACTGTGTCAAAGAGTGGCGCGCGTTACTATGTTACCTTCATTGATGACTACAGCAGAAACCTCTTTGTGTACTTCATGAAGCGGAAATGCAAGGTCATGGACCGGCTGAAGGAGTATGTCGTTGCGGTGGAGAGACAACTGATCGGAAGGTCAGAGCACTACGCAGCGACAACGGCGGAGACTACGTGGGCTTTAGCAGGTGGCTGAAGCAGCTGGGCATAAAATGGGAACAAACTATACCGTATTTGCCTTAGTCAAATGGCGTGGTGGAGCGCGGGAACCAGATGCTACTGAACATGGTACGGACCATGTTGGTGGATGCGGAATAGCCGCGAAGCTTCTGGGCGGAAGCTATGCGTAAGGCAAGCTCACCATCAACCTCCCTCCTATAGTAGTGCTGTAGGGGAGGAGCAGCTAGAAGATGCCGCAGGAGGTTTGGAGCGGGCGCAAGCCAAGTGTGGTACACCTGAAAGTGTTCGGGTACAAGGCACACACAGTGGTGCATGCTGTGCAGAGGCGTGACAGCAAGCTGGAGTCGCAGGCAAAGTCGTATCTCTTCCTTGGCACTGAGAGCGCGCATAAGGCGTACCGGCTCTATGCCATGTGCAAGGAGGAGGTAATCCGCAGCCGAGACGTCAAGTTCAACCAGCAGCAGAGCTACATCAGCAGCAATGACGTGGGCGTGGTGGACTCTCCAAAGACGAGGGAGTAGATCCTGCTCCTTGACTATGAGAAGGAGCCGGCGGACGCCGAAGTTGAGGATGCGGCATCAGAGTGCGAAGGTGCACCAGTGGTGGCAGCCAACGCGGAGGACTCTGATGAAGATCAAGCTTATGAGGAGATCCACCGGAAGGATCCGGCGGATTAGGCACCTAGGGAGCCAATGCCCGCAATCCCGGCAGAGTCTGCATCGGGCGTCGGTGAAAAATCCATCGAATGTGCCGGTCGTTCGGGCGATGTTTCGCAAGAGCAAGAGAGATCCTTGGAGAGCCGTCCAATCGATGATTCACTGGAGCGTGGTGAGTTGGAGGGATCGCAGCAAAGCAAAGATGCGCCACCAAAACTACCCCGCCGCAGCGGGAGGCAGCAAAAACCAGGGAAGCGCTTCGACGCAAGCACCAATCGATGGATTGGCATGACGCGGTGCATGCTGGCTGCATCAACGGAGCTGACTACCGTGCAAGAGGTGCTTGCACGGCCAGAAGGGAATCAATGGGATGCATCTATCAAATCAGAGTTGGCGTCCATCACGGAAAATGACACGTGGGAGCTGGTTGACAGGCCGAAAGATGCCAAGGTCATCGGCTCAAAGTGGGTCTTTAAGACCAAGTTCACAAAGGAAGGTGTGGTTGACAAATACAAGGCACGGCTGGTGGCGAAGGGTTACGCACAGCATAAGAGGGAGCACTACGATGAGACGTTTGCTCCCATCGCCAAGTTCACAAGCATCCGGGCGATCCTTGCGGTAGCGGCCGCGAAGGACATGGAGCTCCACCAAAGGGACGTAAAGACGGCCTTCCTCAACGGCATCATAGACAAAAAGATTTATTTGGAGGTGCCAGAAGGGATGGAGGCGCCGGAGGGCAAGGTGTGTAAGCTGCGGAAGTCCTTGTACGGGCTAAAACAATTGCCCAGATGCTGGTACCAACAGATGAACAGTTTCATGGCACAACTCGGCTTCAAGCGCTGTGAGGCGGATCACAGCGTGTACATGCGGTGCGACAAACAGCTCCATCAGATTGTTGCACTCTATGTGGACGACCTTATCTTGTGCTTGGCGGATGTGCCAAGCCTAGAGCGGCTGAAACAACAGCTGAGCAGCAGATTCCAAACGTCGGACATGGGGGAGCTAGAGTACTACCTCGGGGTGAGCATCACGCGGAACCGGAGGGCGCGCACGCTTGAGCTGGGCAGGCCAAATACGTGGCCGAGGTACTGAAGCGGTTCGGCATGGAGGACTGTAAACCAGTTGGCAGTCCAGTCTCCACGACCTATGAACTGAGTGCGGCAATGGCTCCGTAAACAAAAGAAGAGTGGGAGGATATGGCAGGGGTGCCCTACCAATCGGCGGTGGGGAGCCTCATGTACGCCGTGGTGGCGACTCGACCGCACCTGGCCTACGCGGTGCGCCAAGTGAGCAGGTACGTGGCCGATCAAGGACCACTACACTGGCAAGCGGTCAAGCGCATCCTTTGCTACTTGCAGGCAACGCGGCACGTGCGCCTGAGGTTTGACGGCAAGGGGCGGGCGGAACCCTTACTTCTGGTCTGCTACACGCATGCAGACTACGCTGGCGATGTGGACAAGGGGAAGTCCACATCCGGCTACATGTTCTTCCTTGCTGGTGCAGCAATCTCATGGTGCAGCAAAAAGCAAGACTACGTTGCCACCTCCACAGTGGAAGCAGAGTACATCGCGCTGGTCGAGGCGGTCAAGGAGGCGGTGTGGCTGCGCAAATTGCTTGGGGAGCTGGGCGTGCCACAGCAGGAGCCTACATTGGTGCAAGAGGACAAAACCGGCTCAATCTCGCTGACCAACAACCCGAAGCAACACAAGACGACGAAGCACATCAATGTGCGTTATCACTACGCATGGGACATGGTTGAAAAGGGGCAGGTGGTGCTGCAACACTACAGTACACACAACATGCTTGCAGATTGCTTGACCAAACCGCAACCCGTGAACCGGCACGCATTGAGCGTGGCCGGACTTGGGATGACCACCTATGATGAGCTGGAGGGCGCAGCGGAAGATGAGTGAGAGCAAGCAGGAGCAGCGGGCATGGCAGGTGCAAGGGGGAGAATGTTGAAGATTTACCCCTCTGCATGCCCAAGTGCAACGCCGGGAGGCGCCGACGAGCCGCCAGAGAGAGGAAATTCATTGTCGACAGATCTGGCGACTTGAGGATTGCTTGGATCATAGAATGGAGGATTGCTCTTGAAAGTTGACGAGTCGCTGAATCCGGTGAAAGCTGTTTCACTGCAATCGGACAAGTAACGAGGGAGATATGGGCTTCGAATGTTGGGGTGTGCGCGGCGGCTCTGGGAGTCGGCCGCGGTTCGACCGGAGGTGGACAATCCACCTGACCGAGTAAGAAAAGTCCATGTGGAGATTTTGCTCCGGAAGGGCTGACGAGGCATCCGGCGAATGATCCGCCGGATGCCAAATGTCTGGCTCGGCGTCCGGAACTCAGTAGTACATTTTTGTTACTCGGGGACTTGGTCAAAATTCCGACTGCAGGTCCGCGAACAGCTTTCCACCCACATCCATCCCCATCACCAAACTTGATGATTAACTCATCAAAACAGACCCCAAAGGCACAAGGGGCGCCGCCACTATGCGTAGAGACATCTGCGCCTCTGGAATGGCGTTTTGATGGGTCCTTGATGTGTGAAGGCGCCTCGGCGGGCTACGTGGTGTACGCCACCGAGTGAGCGGCTGGTTTGAGGTGCTGCGCTTTGATTTACGTAACGGGAGCTATGGTCATTTGAATCGCGCACGGTTTGGTGCTTTGGAGAGCTCATGACTATCCCTAAAAATGTTTAGATCATGTCCATGTTAAAAAAAAATGCAAAATTGTGTTGTTTCCTTTGCCAAATTGACTGTCTCACAAATGCCTTCAACTCCCAGAAACATAGCGCAAGGCGACCAGAAAGCTCACGCTTAGACTCAGCACCCGCACAAAACATAGTCGTAAGCACAGTAGACCCGTCGGGCCACGTTGGAACTGCCTCCACCCGGGGGCCATTTTTTGACAGCTTCACCGTTCCCTGACTTGCTCCACCTTTCCCTAGCTTGCTCCACCTTTCTGTGGCTTACACCACCTTTCACTGGCTTGCTCTATCTTTCTCCGTCTTGCTCCACCTTTCTCTGGCCTGCTCCACCGCTCTCTGGTTTGCTCCACCGTTCTCTGGCTTCCTCCACCTTCCCCTGGCCTGCTCCACCTTTCTCTAGCTTGCTCCACCTTCCCCTGCTGGCACCACCTTTCTCTGGCTTGCTCAACCTTTCCCTGGCTTGATCCACCTTTCTCTGGCTTGCACCATATTTCTTCTGGCTTGCTCCACCATTCTCTGTCTTGCTCCACCGTTGTATGGCTTGCTCCACCTTTCTCTGGCTTGCTCCACCTTTCCCTGGCTTGCTCCACCTTTCACTGGCTTGCTCCACCATTCTCTGACTTGCTCCACCGTTCTCTGGCTTGCTCCACCGTTATCTGGCTTGCTCATCCATTCCCTGACTTGTTCCACCTTTCTCTAGCTTGCTCCACTTTTTTCTGGCTTGCTTCACCATTCTCTGGCTTCCTCTAATGTTCTTTGGCTTGCTCCAGCGTTCTCCTGCTTGCTCCACCTTTCTCTGGCTTGCTACACCATTCTCTAGCTTGCTACGCCATTCTATGGCTTGCTCCATTGTTCTCTGGCTTGCTCCACCATTCTCTGGCTTGCTCCACCGTTCTCTAGCTTGCTCCACCGTTATCTCGCTTGCTCCACATTGTACTGGCTTGCTCCACCTTTCTCTGGCTTGCTCCACATTTCTCCGGCTTGCTCCAGCGTACTCTTTCTTGCTCCACCGTTCTCTGGCTGGCTCCACCGTTCTGTGCTTTACTCCATCCATCTCTGGCTTGCTCGACCTTTCTCTGGCTTGCTCCACCATTCTTTGACTTGCTCCACGATTTTCTGGCTTGCTCCACCGTTCTCTGACTTGCTCCTCCCTTCTCTGGATTGCTCCACCATTCTCTGGCTTGCACCACCGTTCTCTAGCTATCTCTACCGTTTTCTGGCTTGTTCCACCTTTCTCTGGCTTGCTCTACCGTTCTTTGGCTTGCTCCACCTTTGTACGGCTTGCTCCATCATTCTATGGCTTGCTCCACCATTCTCTGGCTTGCTCCACCTTTCTCAGGCTTACTCCACATTTCTATGGCTTGCTCCACCGTTCTCTAGCTTGCTCCACTGTTCTCTTGCATGCTCCATCAATCTCTGGCTTTCTCCACCGTGCTCCGACTTGCTCCACTATTCTCTAGCTTGCTCCACCGTTCTCTAGCTCGCTCCACAATCATCTGGCTTGCTCTACTGTTCTTTTGCTTGCTCCACCGTTATCTGGCTTGCTCCACCATTCCCTGGCTTGCTCCAATGTTCTCTGGCTCTCTCCACTGTTTTTTGGCTTGCTCCACTTTTCTCTGGCTTGTTTCACCTTTCGCTGGCTTGCTCCACCGTTCTCTGGCTTGCTCCACCTTTGTATGGCTTACTTCATCATTCTATGGCTTGCTTCACCGTTCTTTTGCTTGCTCCACCGTTCTCTCGCTTTCTCCATCTGTCTTTGGCTTGCTCCACCATTCTCTGGCTTGCTCCACCTTTCTCTGGCTTGATCCTCCTTTTTCTGGCTCGCTCCACTGTTATCTGGCTTGCTCCACCATTCTCTGACTTGCTCCAATGTTTTCTGGCTTGGTCCACCGTTCTCTGGCTTGCTCCACCATTCTCTGACTTGCTCCAATGTTTTCTGGCTTGCTCCACCGTTCTCTGGGTTGCTCCACCTTTCGCTGGCCTGCTCCACCTTATCCTGGCCTGTTCCATCTTTCTCTTGCTTGCTTCACCTTTCTCTGGCATGCTCCACCCTTCTCTGGCCTGCTCCATCTTTTTCTGGCTTGCTCCACCTTTCTCTTGCTTGCTCTAGCTTTCTCTGCTTTGGTTCGCCTTTCTCTGGCTTGCTCCACCGTTCTCTTGCTTGCTCCACCGTTCTCTGGCTTGCTTCACCGTTATCTGACTTAGTCCACCATTCTCTGGCCTGCTCCACTGTTCCCTGGCTTTATCCACCGTTCTTGGGCTTCCTCCACCGTTCTCTGGCTTGCTCCACCGTTCTCTGGCTTACTCCACCTTTCACGGGCTTGCTCCCCCTTTCTATATCTTGTTCGATCTTTCTCAGGCTCGCTCCAGCGTTCTTTGCCTTGCTCTACTGTTCTCTGGTTTGCTTCACCATTCAATTTCTTGCTCCACATATCTCTGTCTTGCTACACCTTTCTCTGGCTCGCTCTACCGTTCTCTGGCTTGCTCCACCATTCTCTGGATTGCTCCACCAGTCTTTGGCTTGCTCCACCGTTTTCTGGCTTGCTCAACCGTTCTCTGCCTTGCTTCACCGTTCCCTGGCTTGTTCCACCTTACTATGGCTTGCACCACCATTCCCTGGCTTGCTCCACCTTTATCTGGCTTGTTCCACCGTTCTCTGGCTTGCTCCACTCTTCTCTGCCTTGCTGCACCTTTCTTTGGCTTGCTACACCGTTCTCTGGCTTGCTCCACCGTTCTCTGGCTTGCTCCACCTTTCTCTGGTTTTCTCCACCATTCTCTGGTTTGCTCCACCGTTCTCTGGCTTAATCCAACGTTCACTGGCTTGCTCCACCGTTCTCTGGCTTGCTCCACCGTGCTCTGGCTTACTCCACCATTCTCTGGCTTGCTCTACCGTTCTGTGGCTTGCTCTACTGTTCTGTGACTTGCTCCACTATTCTCCAACTTGCTCTACCGTTCTCTGGGTTGTTCTACTGTTCACTGCCTTGCTCCACCATTATCTGGCTTACTCCACTATTCTGTGGCTTGCACCACTATTCTCTGACCACCTGGGAATAGTGGCTTGCACCACTATTCTCTGGCTCCACCTTTCTCTAGCTTGCTCCACCATTCTCTGGCTTGCTTCACCATTCTCCGGCTTGCCCCACTGTTCTCTGACTTGCTCCACCTTTCTCCGACTTGCTCCAGCTTTCTCTGGCCTGCTCCACCCATCTCTTGCTTGCTCCGCCGTTCTCTGGCTTCCTCAACCTTTCTCTGGTTTGCTCCTCCTTTCTCTGGCTGGCTCCACCGTTCTCTGGCTTGCTCCACTGTTCTCTGACTTGCTCCAATGTTGGCTTGCTCCACCATTCTCTGGCTTACTCCACCGTTCTCTGGCTTGCTCCATCATTGTGTGGCGTGCTCCACTGTCCTGTGGCTTGTTCCACCGTTCTCTGGCTTGCTCTGCCATTCTTTGGCTTGCTTCACTGCTTTCTGACTTGCTTTCTCCACCTTTCTTTGGCCTGCTCCACATTTCTTCGGCCTGGTCCACCTTTCTCTGGCTTGCTCCGCCTTTCTATGGCTTGCTCAACCTTTTCTTTGCTTTGGTCCTCCTTTTTCTGGCTTGCTCCACCGTTCTCTGGCTTGATCTACCATTCTCTGGCTTGCTCCACTGTTCTCTGACTTGCTCCAACGCTCTCTGCTTTGCTCCACCGTTCTCTGGCTTGCTCCACTATTCTCTGGCTTGCTCCACCGTTCTCTGGCTTCCTCCACCATTCTCTGGCTTGCTCCAGTGTTCTCTGGCTTGCTCTACCGTTCTCTGGCTTGCTCCACTGTTCTCTGGATAGCCCCACCATTCTCTGGCTTGCTCCACCGTTCTCTGGATCGCTCCACTGATCTCTGACTTGCTGCACCACTCTCTGCTTTGCTCCACTGTTCTATGGCTTGCTCCACTGCTCTCTGGCTTGCTCCGCAGTTCTCTGGCTTCCTCCACCATTATCTGGCTACCTCCAGTGTTCTCTGGCTTGCTCCACCGTTCTCCGGCTTGCTCCACTTTTCCCTGGATTGCTCCACCGTTCCTTGGCTTGCTCTACTGTTCTTTGGCTCCCTCAACATTTGGATGGATTGCTTCACCTTTCTCATGCTTACTCCACCTCTCTCTGCCTTGCTCCACCATTCTATGGCTTGCTCCACTGTTCTCTTTCTTGCTCCACCACTCTCTGGCTTGCTCCACCGTGCTCCGATTTCCTCCACCGTTCTCTAGTTTGCTCCACTTTTCTCTAGCTTGCTCCACCGTTGCCTGGCTTGCTCCACTGCTCTCTCGCTTGCTCCACTGTTCTCCAGCTTGCTCCACTGTTCTTTGGCTTGCTTCACTTTTCTTTGGCTTGTTCCACATTTCTGTGGCTTGCTCCACCGTTCTCGGGCTTGCTCCACTTTTCTCTGTCTTTCTCCACGTTTCTTTGGCTTGCTCCACCTTTCTCAGGCTTGCTCCAACGTTCTCTGGCTTGCTCCACCTGTCATTGGCTTTCTCCACCGTTCTTTGGCTTGCTCCACCTTTCTCTGGCTTGCTCCTCCTTTCTGTGCCTTGCTTTACCACTCTCTGGCTCGCTCCACCTTTTTGGCTTCATCCACCGTTCTCTGGATTTCTCCACCTTTCTCTGGCCTGCTCCACATTTCCGTGGCCTGCTACATCTTTCTATGGCTTGCTTCACCTTTCTCTGTCGTGCTTGACCCTTCTCTGGCCTGCTCCATCTTTCTCTGGCTTGCTCCAACTTTCTTTGGCTTGCTCCACCTTTCTCTTCTTTGCTCTGCCTTTCTCTGGCTTGCTCCACCCTTCTCTGGCTTGCTCCACCGTTCTCTGGCTTGCTCCACCGTTATCTGACTTGCTCCACCATTCTCTAGCCTGCTCCACCATTCTCTGGCTTGCTCCACTGTTCCCTGGCCTTTCCGACCATTCTCGAACTTGCTCCACCGTTCTCTGGCTTGCTCCACCGTTCTCTGGCTTGCTCCACCGTTCTCTGGCCTCCTCCACCTTTCACTAGCTTACTCCACCTTTCTATATCTTCCTACTTCTTTCTCCGGCTTGCTCCAGCGTTCTTTGCCTTGCTCTACCATTGTCTGGCTTGCTCCACCATTCAATTGCTTGCTCCACCAATCTCTGGCTTGCTACTTTCAGGATGGAATCCACGTGGTGCGGTCCCGACGTTTGTCTGATCATCTCTAATGGTTCACGTCTACTGTTTTGGGCGTCTCTGAGACTTAGCGTGAGCTTTCTGGTTGCCTCACGCTATGTGAGCAGGAGTTTAGAGACAGTCAGTTTGCGAAGGGAATAACGTCGTTTTGCGTTAGTTTTTTCACATGGACATAATCACAACATTTACAGGGCTAGTCATGAGCTTTCCAACACACCAAACCGCGCGCAATTCGGCCAAGCGTAGCTCAAGTTATGCTTGTCGAAGCGCAGGTCTCACCCACCACAAAAGCCTGACGCGGCCACTCGCCGTGGCGCCTTCGTTCACATGCAAAGCGCCTTTCCCAAGGCGCATATTGCATTGCACATGGTGTGGGGGTCCCCTGCACTGTTTCCATGCACCCTACCCACTTTTGGGTCGCGTTTAGTGATGGGGTGTGATGAGGTTCGAAACCTGTCCGTGGACCTGCAGTCAGAATTTTGACCAAGTCCCCGAGTAACAAAACGTACTACTGAGTTTCGGACGTCGAGCCAGGATTTTGGCTAAGTCCCTCAGTAACAACCTGCACTAGTGGATCCGGTGGATGATCCACCTGATCAGGCAGATCATCCACCAGACGCCTCGGCAGGCCTATCGGAGCATTTTCTCCAGATGGTATTTTTGTTACTCAGTCCGGTCGATTGTCGACTGGATTTCGAGTCGCAGCCGGCTCCCAGAGCCGCTGCGCATACCCCAACTTTGGAAGGCCATATCTCCCTCGATACTTGTCCGATTCCGGCGAAACAACTTCCACCGGATTCAACGACTCGTCAACTTGCAGGGGCCTTCCATTGTAGGATCCGAGCAATCTTTGAGTTGCCAGAACTGCCGGAGCGGCGTTTCCACTTTGTGGCGGCTCGTCGGCGCCTCCCGACGCCGCACTTGGGCATGCGGAGGGGCAATTTTTCAACATTCTCCCCCTTGCACCTGCCATGCCCGCTGCTCCTGCTTGCTCTCACTCATCTTCCGCTGCGCCCTCCAGCCCATCATAGCTGGCCATCCCAAGTCCGGTCACGCTCATCGCGTGCCGGTCCGCGGTTTGCGCCTTAGTCAAGCAATCCGCAAGCATGTTGTGCGTGCTGCAGTGCTGCAGTACCACCTGCCCCTTCTTGACCATGTCCTGTGCGTAGTGATAACGCACGTTGATGTGCTTTGTCCTCCTGTGCTGCGTTGGGTTGTTGGTCAGCAAGATGGAGCCGGTGTTGTCCTCTTGCACCACAGTAGGCTCCAGCTACAACACGCCCAGCTCCCCCAGCAACCTGCGGAGCCACACCGCCTCCTTGACCACTTCGGCCAGCGCGATGTACTCTGCTTCCACTGTGGAGGTGGCGACGCAGTCCTGCTTCCTGCTGCACCACGAGACCGCAGCACCTGCGAGGAAGAACACGTAGCCGGATATGGACTTCCGCTTGTCCACATCCCTAGCGTAGTCTGTGTCCGTGTAGCAGACCAGACGCAAAGGGTCCGTCCGCCCTTTGCCGTCACACCTCAGGCGCGCGTGCCGCGTCGCCTGTAGGTAGCAGAGGGTGCGCTTGACCGCCTACCAATGTAGTGGCCCTGGATCGGCCACGTACCTGCTCACTTGGCCCACCGCGCAGGCCAAGTCCGGTCGAGTCGCCACCATGGCGTACATGAGGCTGCCCACCGCCGATTGGTACGGCACTCCTGGCATATCCTCCCGCTCTTCTTTTGTTTGCGGCGCCATTGCCGCACTCAGTTCACAGGTTGTTGAGACAGGATTGCACACTGGTTTGCGGTCCTCCATGCCGTACCGCTTCAGCACCTCGGCCACGTATTTGGCCTGCTCCAGCTCAAGTATGTGCGCCCTCCGGTTCCGCATAATGCTCACCCTGAGGTAGAACTCTAGCTCCCCCATGTCCGACATTTGGAACCTGCTGCTCAGCTGCTCTTTCAGCTGCTATAGGCTCGGCAGGTCTGAGGAGCACAAGATCAGATCGTCCACGTAGGGTGGGACAATCTGATGGAGCTTTTTGCTGAGCTGCACGTACACACTGTGATCCGACTCAAAGCGCTTGAAGCTGAGTTGTGCCATGAAGCTATCCATCTGTTGGTACCAGCATCGGGGTGATTGTTTTAGCCCGTACAAGGACTTTCGCAGCTTGCAGACCTTGCCCTCCGGTGCCTCCAACCCCTCCAGCACCTCTATGTAGATTTTCCTGTTGATGATGCCATTGAGGAAGGCCGTCTTTTCGTCCATCTGGTGGAGCTCCATGTCTTTCGCGGTCGCAACCGCAAGGATCGCCCGGATGCTTGTGAACTTGGCGACGGGGGCAAACGTCTCATCGTAGTGCTCGCCCTTATGCTGTGCGTACCCCTTCGCCATGAGCCGTGCCTTGTACTTGTCGGCCACTCCTTCCTTCGAGAACTTGGTCTTGAAGACCCACTTGGAACCGATGACCTTGGCATCTTTCGGCCTGTCAACCAGCTGCCACGTGTCATTTTCTGCAATGGACGCCAACTCTGACTTGATGGCAGCGTCCCACTGCTTTCCCTTGGGCCGCGCAAGCGCCTCTTTCACTTTCGTTGGCTCCGTTGATGCAGCCAGAATGCACCGTGTCATGCCAATCCATCGACCGGTGCCTGCGTCAAAATGCTTCCCCGCTTTCCGCTGCCTCTCGCTACGGCGCGGCAGTCTTGGCGGCGTCTCGTCGCTCTGCTGCGATCCTTCCGACTCAGCCCGCTCCGATGAATCATTGACCGGACGGCTCCCCGAGGATCCCTCCCACTCCGGTGAACCATGAACCGGATGGGCGGCACGTCCGGAGGATTTTTATCCAATGCCGGGCGCGAACTCCGCCAGGATTGCGCGCTTTGGCACCCGCGGTGCCTCCTTCGATGGATCATTCCGCCGGATCTCCAGCCCAGCTGCATCGTCGTCGGAGTCCTCCATGTCGGCTGTTGCGCCTGCTCCATCACCGCGCTCCGACGCCGTATCATCGACCTCCGCGTCCCCGGCTCCTCCTCGTAGTCAAGGAGCTGGAACCATTCCCCCTACTTTGGAGTGTTCCCGACGCTCATGTTGTTGCTTCTGCTGTTGAAACTCTGCTCCTCGTTGAACTCGACGTCACTGCTGCGGATGATTTCTTGAGTGCGCGGATCCCAGAGCCGGTACGCCTTTTGCATGCACTCGTAGCCGAGGAACAAGCACGGCTTTGCCCATGGTTCCAGCTTGTTGTCGCATCGTTGCGCCGCCTGCACCTTCGCGTGCGCCTTGCACCCGAACACCTTCAGGTGTGCCACGTTTGGCTTGCGTCCGCTCCAAACCTCTTGCAGCGTCTTCCAGCCGCCCTTACCCTTCAGCACCGCTGTTGGGGTGAGGTTGATGATGTAGCTCGCTGTACGCACAGCCTCCGCCCAGAACCCTCGCGGCAATCCCGCATCCACAAGCATGGTCCACACCATGTTGAGGAGCGTCTGGTTCGCTCGCTGCACCACTCCGTTGGACTGTCGCGAGTATGGCGTAGTGGGTTCCCACTTGATGCCCTGCTGCTTCATCCACCCGCTGTACCCACGTACTCTCCGCCATTGTCGCTGCGTAGCGCTCTGGCCTTCTGGCCAGTCTGCCTCTCCACCACTGTGACGTACTCCTTCAGCCGGTCCAGGACCTTGCCTTTCCGCTTCATGAAGTACACGTAGAGCTTCCTGCTGCACTTGTCAATAAAGGTGACAAAGTATCTCAAACTGCCGTTTGACGGTGTTTTGAACGGCCCGCACACGTTGCTGTGCATGACCTCTAGCAGGTCCTTTGCGCGAGCCGCGTTCTCGTTGAACGGCTTGCGCTGCGCCTTGTCCAAAATGCAAGGCTCACACTTTTTGTGCGCTGTTGCATCTGCTGCCGCATCTGCACCGTCGACGACGAGGCCGCGCACCATGTCGCACTTCGCCATCTCCTTAACGGTTGCGGGCGCCGAATGCCCCAACCGTCGGTGCCAAAGCTCCATATCAGCGCTTCCTCCCTTGGCCATGTTAATGACGCGATCTTGCGAATCTGCTGCGTCGGATGCCGCGGGGACCACCTTGGTCTCCACGATGTCGAGACCGTCCTCGCGCTTCGCCTCCAGCACGACCTCGCCGTCGCCGTCAATGCTCACCACTGTTCCTTTCCTGCGGATGAGCACCTCATACCCCTTGTCCGTCAAGCGGCTGACACTCAAAATGTCAGCCAGGCCAGGGACGTGCTGCACATCACGAATTGTGCACAGCTCCTTCTTACTGTCCACCACGACTTCTACCTCCACGTCGCCTTGGCCGGCCGCCGGCTCGACTTTGTCATTCGCGACCACCATCGACTTGGAGGACTTCTCGTAGGTGACGAACCCCACCTTCTCGACTTGGGTGTGCTTCTCGGCCCCGGCATCTAGGCACCACCTGTTGGCCTTCTTGAGAAAGTGGTTCTTGTTGCCGTTGAGGAGAGACCTGCCCTTGCTGTTTTTGCCGCCGGTCTTCGCCTCCTCCGGACACTCACAGGCCCAATGGCCCTCCTTGCCGCAATTGCGGAACGCACCTTTCTTGGCGCCCTTCTTGCCGCCGCCCTTTCCGCTACTTCCTCGGCCCCCGCTTCCGCCACCACGCGTTTTGGTGACAAGGGCCGATCAGGAAGACGAGGTCTCCCCGCAGCTCTGACGTTGTGCCTCGTTGCGGATGTACTCTACGACCGCGCCATAGGTGAGCTTGTTCTCCGACCATCCTCCAAGGTCGGTGATGAGTGGGCCCCAATTTTCAGCTAGGGCCATGAGGAGAGCCATCACCTACAGCTGCGTGTCGATCTTTGACCCCACGTCATTGCATTGCGGGGCGAGCGCCTCGATCTGCTGCATGGCGGAGATGACATCATCTCCCTCCTCGATTCTCACCGTGAGGAGCCGCTTCATCGCGAAGATTTTGTTCCCAAGCGACTTGGATTGGTGGATGGCACAGAGCTTTTGCCAAGCTTCGGCTGCCAGCTTGCAGCCTTGGAAGTAGTCCCACTGCAACTCGGCTGTCCCACACACTAGGAGCATGAGCGCCTCCGTGTTCTTCCTTTTGAAGGCCTGCTTCTCCGCGTCCGTAGCAGTTGCCTCTGTGAGCACCTCCTTACCCAGCATGACATCCAACAACCCCTTATGCGAGAGGTGCAGTTCGAACTGCCACCTCCATAGCCCGAAACCTGGGCCATCCGCATATTTCTGAATGGGCTACGTCTCCTTCTGCGCCATGTGCACAGCTGCAACTCCGACGAGGTCTCAGAACTTTACGGCGACGTCCAAGATGACGATCCCGTGCGCTGCGGAAGACGTAAACGTTGGAGGCGTCCAGACCCGTGGGCCCATAACCCTTCGTCAGGATGGAATCCACGTGGTGCGATCCCGACATTTTTCTGATCGTCTCTAGTGGTTCACGTCTACTGTTTTCGGCGAATCTGAGACTTACCGTGAGCTTTCCGATTGCCTCACGCTATGTGAGCAAGAATTTAGAGACAGTCAGTTTGCGAAGGGAATAACGTCATTTTGCGTTAGTTTTTTAACATGGACATAATCACAACATTTACAGGGCTAGTCATGAGCTTTCCAACACACCAAACCGCGCGCAATTCGTCCAAGCGTAGCTCAAGTTATGCTTGTCGAAGCGCAGGTCTCACCCACCACAGAAGCCTGACGCAGCCACTCGCCGTGGCGCCTTCGTTCACATGTGAAGCGCCTTTCCCAAGGCGCATATTGCATTGGACATGGTGTGGGGGTCCCCTGCACTGTTTCCATGCACCCTACCCACTTTTGGGTCGCGTTTGGTGATGGGGTGTGACGAGGTTCGAAACCTGTCCGTGGACCTACAGTCAGAATTTTGACCAAGTCCCCGAGTAACAAAACGTACTACTGAGTTTCGGACGTCGAGCCAGGATTTTGGCTAAGTTCCTCAGTAACAACCTGCACTACTGGATCCGGTGGATGATCCACCTGATCAGGCAGATCATCCACCGGACGCCTCGGCAGGCCTGTCGGAGCATTTTCTCTAGATGGTATTTTTGTTACTCAGTCCGGTCGATTGTCGACTGGATTTCGAGTCGCAGCCGGCTCCCAGAGCCGCTGCGCATACCCCATCTTTGGAAGGCCATATCTCCCTCGATACTTGTCCGATTTCAGCGAAACAACTTCCACCGGATTCAGCGACTCGTCAGGGGCCTTCCATTGTAGAATCCGAGCAATCTTTGAGTCGCCAGATCCGCCGGAGCGACGTTTCCACTTTGTGGCGGCTCGTCGGCGCCTCCCGACGCCGCAGTTGGGCATGCGGAGGGGCAATTTTTCAACAACTGCACCTTTCTCTGCCTTGCTCCACCGTTCTGTGGCTTGCTTTACTGTTATGCAGATTGTTCTACCGTTCTCTGGATTGCTCCAACAATCCCTGGATTGCTCCACCGTTCTCTGGCTCCCTCCACCTTTTTCTGGCTTGCTCAACCATTCTTTGGCTTGCTGCACCGTTCGCTGGCTTGTTCCACCTTACTATGGCTTGCTCCACCGTTCCCTGGCTTGCTCCACCTTTCTCTGGCTTGCTCCACCGTTCTCTGGCTTCCTCCACCGTTCTCTGCCTTGCTCCACCTTTCTCTGGCTTGCTTCACCATTCTTTGGCTTGCTCCACAGTTCTCTGGCTTGCTCCACCTTTCTCTGGCTTGCTCCACCATTCTCTGGCTTACTCCACTGTTCTCTGGCTTACTCCAACCTTCATCGGCTTGCTCCACCATTCTCTGGCTTGCTCCACCTTTCTCTGGCTTGCTCCACCATTCTCTGGCTTACTCCACTGTTCTCTGGCTTACTCCAACCTTCATCGGCTTGCTCCACCATTCTCTGGCTTGCTCCACTGTGCTTTGGCTTGCTCCACCATTCTGTGACTTGCTCTACCATTCTGTGTCTTACTCCACCGTTCTCCGGCTTGCTCTACCGTTCTCTGGCTTGCTCCATCGTTCACTGGCTAGCTCCACCATTATCTGGCTTGCTCCACTGTTCTCTGGCTTGCTTCACTGTTGTCTGGCTTGCTCCACATTTCTCTGGCTTGCTCCACCAGTCTCTGGCTTGTGCCACCATTTTCCGGCTTGCCGCACTTCTCTCTGGCTTGCTCCACCTTTCTCTGGCTTGCTCCACATTTCTCTGGTTTGCTCCACCATTCTCTGGCTTGCTTAACCTTTCTCTAGCTTTCTCCTCCTTTCTGGGGCTTGCTCCACCGTTCTCTGGCTTGCTCCACCGTTCTCTGACTTGCGCGAATGTTCTATGGCTTGCTCCACCATTCTCTGGTTTACTCCACTGTTCTCTGGCTTGCTCCATCATTCTCTGGCTTGCTCTACATTTCTGTGGCTTGCTCCGCCGTTCTCTGGCTTGCTCCACCGTTTTCTGACTTGCTCCACCTTTGTCTTGCTTTCTCCACCTTTCTCTGGCCTGGTCGACCTTTCTCTGGCCTACTCCACCTTCCTCTAGCTTGTTCCACCTTTCTATGGCTTGCTCCACCTTTTCCTTGCTTTGTTCCACCTTTTTCTGGCTTGCTCTAACGCTCTCAGGCTTGCCCCACCGTTCTCTGGCTTGCTCCACCATTCTCTAACTTCCTCCATTGCTCTCTGCTCTACTCCACCATTCTTTGTCTTACTCCACTATTCTCTGGCTTGCTCCACCGTTCTCTGGCTTGGTCCACCATTATCTGGCTTGCCCGAGTGTTTTCTGGCTTTCTCCACCTTTTTCTGGCTTGCTCCACTGTTCTCTGGCTTGCTCCACCGTTCTCTGGCTTGCTCCACCATTTTCTGCCTTGCTCCACTATTCTCTGACTTGCTCCACCTTTCTCTGGCTTACTCCACCTTTCTCTGGCTTGCTCCACCTTTCTCTAGCTTGCTCCACCGTTCTGTGGCTTGCTCAACCTTTCTCTGGCTTGCTCCACTTTTCTCTGGCTTGCTCCACCTTTCTCTGGCTTGCTCCACCATTCTCTGGCTTGCTCCACCCGTCTTTGGCTTGCTCCACTGTTCTCTGGCTTGCTCCACCTTTCTTTAGCCTGCTCCTCCTTTCTCCGGCTAGCTCCACCATTTGCTGGCTTGCTCCACCGTTCCCTGACTTTCTCCAATGTTCTCTGGCTTGCTCCACCTTTCTCTGGCCTGCTCCACCTTTCTCTGGCTTGCTCCACCTTTCTCTGGCCTCCTCCACTTTTCTTTGCTTTGGTCCAACTTTATCTGCCTTGCTCCAACGTTCTATGGCTTGCACCACTGTCCTCTGGCTTGCTCCACCTTGTTCAGTCTTACTCCACCTTTCTCTGGCTTGCTCCACCATTTTCTGGCTCGCTCCACTGTTCCCTTGCTTGCTCCACCATTCTCTGGCTTGCTCCACCGTGCTCTGACTTTCTTCACCGTTCTCTAGCTTGCTCCACCGTTCTCTAGCTCTCTCCACCGTTACCTGGCTTGCTCTACTGTTCTCTCGCTTGCTCCACTGTTCTCTGGCTTGCTCCACCATTCCCTGGCTTGGTCCACTATTCTCCGACTTGCTCCACTATTCTTTTGCTTGCTCCACTTTTCTCTGGCTTGTTCCACCTTTCTCTTGCTTGCTCCACCGTTCTCTGTCTTGCTCCACTTTTCTCTGGTTTGCTCCACGTTTCTCTGGCTTGCTCCACCTTTCTCTAACTTGCTCCACCGTTTTCTGGCTTGCTCCATCTTTTTCTGGCTTGCTCCTCCTTTCTCTGGCTTGCTCCACCATTCCCTGGCTTGCTCCACCGTTCTTTGACTTTCTCTAATTTTCTCTGGCTTGCTCCACCTCTCTCTGGCCTGCTCCACCTTTCTCTGGCCTGCTCCACCTTTCTCTGGCTTGCCCCACCTTTCTTTGGCCTGCTCCACTTTTCCTTTGCGTTGGTCCAACTTTATCTGGCTTGCTCCACCGTTCTCTGGCTTGCTCCACCATTCTCTGGCTTGCTCTACTATTCTCTGACTTGCTCCACCGTTTCCTGGCTTGCTCCACCGTTCTCTAGCTTGGTCCACTGTTCTCTGGCTTGCTCTACCGTTCTTTGACTTTCTCCACCATTATCTGGCTTGCCCCACTGCTCTCTTGCTTGCTCCACCATTCTCTGGCTTTGTTGAAAGAAGGACAGCCATCAGATCTCCTCAATCCAACGATTTATCAGGCTCAGCACAACAGCAACGAAAAAGGAAAAACAAGAGGGCCGAGAGAGAGATTCGCCCTCTCTCTCTCAACCCTCCTATCTATCCTACATGGCGGGGTATAGCATGGCTGTGGGCAGGCCTCTTTAGGTCTCACCCACCACAGAAACGCCTAAGCCTCCATGGTTCTCACACGCTGTGGCGCCTTTCTTCACGTGCGAAGTGCCTCTCCCAAGGCGGAGATCCCATTCCACGTTATTTATGGGTCCCCTGCACTGTTTCCATGCACCTACCCCACTTTTGGGTCGTGTTCGGTGATGGGGTGTGACGAGGCTTGAAACGTGTCCAAGGACCTGCAGTCAGAACTTTGGCTGTCCCCGAGTATCAAAACGTACTATTGAGTTTCGGACGCCGAGCCATGATTTTGGCTCATAAGTCCCTCATAACAACCTGCACTAGAGGATCCGGCGGATGATCCACCTGACCAGGTGGATTATCCACCAGACGCCTCGGCAGGCCTTCCAGAGCAATTTCTCCTGATGGTGTTTTTGTTACCCGGTCCGGTCGATTATCATCTGGATTCCGAGTTGCAGCTGTCTCCCAGAGCCGCTGTGCACACCCCATCTTTGATAGGTCATATCTCCCTCGATACTTGTACGATTCCAACAAGACAATTTTCACCGGATTCAGCAACTTGTCAAATTTACGGGGAAATCATCCATTTAAGGATCCAAGAAATCCTCGAGTTGCCAGATCCGCCGGCATGGAGTTTCCACTTCCTGGCGGCTCGTCGGCGCCTCCCGTCGCCGCGCTTGGGCATGCGGAGGGGAAACTTTTCAGCATTCTCCCCCTTTGCACCTGCCATGCCCATTGTTCCTTCTTGCTATCACTCATCATAGCTGGTCGTTCCAAGTCCGGCCATGCTCATCGCATGCCGGTCCACTGGTTGCGCTTTGATCAAGCAATCCACAAGAATGTTGTGCGTGCTGCAGTGCTGCAGCACCACCTGCCCCTTGTCGACCATGTCCCGTGCGTAGTGGTAACGCACATCGATGTGCTTCATCCTCGTGTGCTGCGTCGGGTTGTTGGTCAGCGAGATGGAGTCAGTGTTGTCCTCTTGCACCACTGTAGGCTCCTGCTGCGACACACCCAGCTCCCCCATGAACTTGCGGAGCCACACTGCCTCCTTGACCGCCTTGGCCACTGTGATGTACTCTGCTTCCACTATGGAGGTGGCGACGCATTCTTGCTTCCTCCTACACCACGAGACCACTCTACCAGCGACAAAAACCACATAGCCGGATGTAGACTTCCGCTTGTCCACATTGCCAGCGTAGTCTGCATCCGTGTAGCAGACCAGACGCAAAGGGTCCGCCCGCCCTTTGCCGTCGAATATCAGGCACGCGTGGCGAGCCGCCTGCAGGGAGCGCAGGATACGCTTGACCGCCTGCCAGTGTAGTGGTCGTGATCGGCCACGTCCCTGCTCACTTGGCTCACCGCTTAGGCCAGGTCTGGTCAAGTCGCAACCATGGCGTACGTGAGGTTGTCCACTGCCGATTGGTAGGGCACCTTCGCCATATCCTCCCGCTCTTCTTTTGTTTGCGGGGCCATTTCCACACTCAGTTCACAGGTCGTGGAGACCGGACTGCACACTGGTTTGTATACCTCCATGCCGTACCGCTTCATCACCTCGGCCACATATTTGGCCTGCTCCATCTCAAGCATGCGCGCCCTCCGGTTCTGCATAATGCTCACCCCGAGGTAGAAATCCAGCTCCCTCATGTCCGACATCTGGAACCTGCTGCTTAGCTGCTCTTTCAGCTGCTGTAGGCTCAACAGTTCCAAGGAGCACAAGATCAAATCATCCACATAGAGTACGACAATCTGATACAGCTTCTTCTTGCATTGTGCGTACACGTTATCATCCGCCTCACAGCGCTTGAAGCCAAGTTATGCCATAAAGCTGTTGATCTGTTAGTACCAGCGTCGGGACGATTGTTTTAGCCCGTACAAGGACTTCTGCAGCTTGCACACCTTGTCCTCTGGTGCCTCCACCTCCTCTGGCACCTCCATATAGATTTCTTTGTCAATAATGTCGTTGAAGAAGGCCGTCTTTCCATCCATCTGGTGGAGCTCCATATCCTTCGCATCTGCTACCGCAAGGATCGCCCGGATGCTTGTGATCTTGGCGACGAAGGCAAACATCTCATTGTAGCGTTTGTCCTTACGCTGTGCGTTCCCCTTTGCCACAAGCCGCGCCTTGTACTTGTCCGCCACACCTTCTTTCATGAACTTGGTCTTGAAGACCCACTTGGAGCTGATGACCTTGGTGTCTTTCGGCTTGTCAACCAGCTGCCATGTGTCCTTTTCAACAATGGACGCCAAGTCCAACTTGATGGCGGCGTCCCACTGCTTCCCTTCCGGCCGCGCAAGTGCCACTTGCATGGTTGCCTGTTCCGTTGATGCACCCATCATGCACCGCGTCATGCCGATCCATCCACCGGTGCCTGTGTCGAAACGCTTCCCCACTCTCTGCTGCCTCCCGCTGTGCCGCAACAGTTTTGGTGGCGTCTTGTTGTGCTGCTACGATCCTTTTGACTCTGCCCATTCCGGTCAATCATCAACCGGACAGCTCCCCGAGGATCCTTCTCGCTCCGGTGAACCATCAACCGGACGGGCAGCACGTCCGGAGGAGTTTTCTCTGACGCTCGATGCAAACTTCGTCGGGAGTGCGCGCTTTGGCACCCGCAGTGCCTCCTTCGACGGATTAAACCACCAGGTCTCCAGCCCATCTTCATTGTCATCAGAGTCCGCCGCGTCGGCTGCTACACTTGCTGCACTGCTGCACTCCGACACCGCATCATCGACCTCCACTTCCGCCAGCTCCTCCTTGTAGTCAAGGAGCCAGAACTACTCCCCCTGTGTTGGAGTGTTCCCGACGCTCATGTCGTTGCTGCTGCTGCTGAAGCTCTGCTGCTTGGCGGACTCGACATCACGGCTGCGGATGATCTCTTGTGTGCATGCGTCCTAGAGCCAGTACGCCTTTTGCACGCTCTCATAGCCGAGGAACAGGCATGGCTTTGCCCGCGGTTCCAGCTTGCTGTAGCGTCGTTGTGCCGCCTACACCATCACGTGCGCCTTGCACCTGAACATCTTCATGTGCGCCACGCTTGGCTTGCGCCCGCTCCAAACCTCCTGCGGCGTCTTCCAGCCTCCCGTGCCCTTCAGCACTACTGTTGGGATGAGGTTGATGGTCTAGCTTGCTATACGCACAGCCTCCGCCCAGAAACCTTGTGACAACCCCGCATCCACAAGCATGGTCCACACCATGTTGACCAGCATCTGGTTCGCCTGCTCTGCCACTCCATTGGATTGTGGCAAGTACGGCGTGATGGGGTCCCACTTGATGCCTTGGTGCTTCATCCACCCGCTGCAGTCCACGTACTCTCCGCCATTGTCGCAGCGTAGCACTCTGACCTTTCGACCAGTCTGCCTCTCCTCCACTGCGACATACTCCTTCAGCCGGTCTAGGACCTCACCTTTCCGCTTCGTGAAGTACAGGTAGAGATTTCTACTACATTCGTTAATGAAGGTGACAAAGTATCTCAAGCTGCTCTTCGCCGGGGTTTTGAATGGTCCACACACGTCGCTGTGCATGACCTCTAGCAGGTAGTTTGCATGAGCCTCGTTCTCATTGAATGATTTACGCCGCGCCTTGCCCAAAATACAAGGCTCGCACTTTTTGTTCGCTGCTGCATCTACTGCCGCATCTACACCGTCAATGACGAGGCCGCACACCATGTCGTGCTTAGCCATCTCCTTAGCGGTTGCGGGCGCCAAGTGCCCCAATCGTTGGTGCCAGAGCTCAAGATCAGCGTTTCCTCCCTTGGCCATGCTGATGACACGCTCCTGCAAATCTGCTGCGTCCAATGCCGTGAGGACCACCTTGGTCTCCACGATGTAGAGACCGCCCTCGCGCTTTGCCTCTAGCATGACTTTGCCGTCGCCGTCAATACCCATCTCTGCGCCTTTCTATCAGAAGAGCACCTCATATCCCTTATCCGTCAAGTGGCTGACACTCAAAATTTTTGCTAGGCCGGGGACGTGCTACACATCACGAATTGTGTAGGACTCCCTCTTACCGCCTACAACGACTTCCACCTCCACGTTGCCCTGGCCAGCCGCCTGCCCAACCTTGTCGTTTGCGATCACCATCGACTTGGAGGACTTCTCGTAGGTGAATGGTTCCACCTTCATGGCTTGAGTGTGCTCCTCGACCCCAAAATCCAGGCACTGCCTGTTGGCCTTCTTAAGGAAGTAGTTCTTGTTGCCGTTCAAGAGCGACCTATCCTTGGTGTTTTTGCCGCCGGTCTTCGCCTCCTCCGGGCACTCATGAGCGCAATGGCCCTCCTTGCCACAGTTACGGCACGCACCTTTCTTGGCGCCCTTCTTGCCGCCGCCCTTTCCGCCGCTTCCTTGGCCCCCACTCCCACCACCATGAGTTTTGGTGACGAGGGCCGATGAGGAAGACAAGGACTCCCCGCAGATCCGGCACTGTGCCTCATTGCGGATGTACTCTGCAACTGCGCTATAGGTGAGCTTGTCCTTCGACCATCCTCCAAGAACAGTGATGAGTGAACCCCAACTGTCAGGTAGGGCCATGAGCAGGGTCATTGCCTGCAGCTGCGTGTCGATCTTCCACCCCACGTCATTAGATTGCGAGGCAAGTGACTCAATCTACTACATGGCGGAGATGACATCATCTCCCTCCTCAATTCTCAACGTAAGGAGCCACTTCATTCCAAAAGTTTTGTTCATGAGAAACTTAGATTGCTGGATGGCACAGAGTTCTTGCCAAGCTTCGACTGCAAGCTTGTAGCCTTGGAAGTAGCCCCACTACGGCTCGGCCGTCGTGGACACCAGGAGCATGAGCACCTCCGTGTTCTTCTTTTCGAAGGCCTGCTTCTCTGCGGGCGTAGCCGTCGCCTTTGCAAGCACCTCCTTTTGCCAACATGACAGCAGTCCCTCATGCAAAAGGTGCAGCTCAAACTGCCACCTCCATAGCCCGTAGCCTGGGCCGCCCGCATACCTCTGAATGGGCTGCGTCTCTTTTTGCGCCATGTGCGCAGCTGCTACTCCGATGGATTCTCATAACTTCACAACGACGTCCAAGATGACAATAGCGTGCGCTGCGGACGACGTGAACGCTGGACGCTATCAGACCCGTGGGCCCATGACCCTTTGTCAGGAGGAATCCACGAGGTGCGGTCCCGACGTTTGTCTGATCATCTCTAGTGGTTCATGTATTCTGTTTTGGGCAAATCCGAGACTGAGCGTGAGCTTGCCGGTCACCTCACGCTATGTTAGTAGACATTTTGAGACAGTTACTTTTGCAAAGGGAAGAACGTGATTTTGAATCAGTTTTTCTACATGGCCATGATCGCAACATGTATAGGGCTGGTCATGATCTTTCGAACACACCAAACCACACGCAATTAGGCCAAGCGTAGCCCAAGTTACGTTTGCCGAAGTGCAGGTCTCACCCTCCACAGAAACGCCTAATGCCTCCATGGTGCCCACACGCCGTGGCGCCTTTCTTCACGTGCAAAGTGCCTTTCCCAATGCGCATATCCCATTGCACGTGATGTATGAGTCACTTGCACTGTTTTGACGCACCTACCCCACTTTTGGGTCGTGTTTGGTGATGGGGTGTTATGAGGTTTGAAACCTGTCCGTGGACCTGCAGTCAAGATTTTGACAAAGTCCCCGAGTAACAAAACGTAATACTGAGTTTCAAACGCCGCCCATGATTTTGGCTTAGTCCCTCAGTAATAACCTGCACTACAGGATCCTGCAGATGATCCACCTGATCAGGTGGACTATCCATCGGGCGCCTTGGCAGGCCTTCCGCAGCAATTTCTCCAGACGGTGTATTTGTTACCCGGTCCGGTCCATTATCCACTAGATTTCGAGTCCCAGCAGGCTCCTAGAGCCGCTGCACATACCCCAACTTTGGAAGGCCATATCTCGCTCGATACTTGTCCGATTCCAGCGAAACAACTTCCACCGGATTTAGCAACTAGTGAACTCTACGGGGTACTTGTGCATTTTAGGATCCGAGCATTCCTCCAGTCGCCAGATCCACCGGCGCAGTGTTTCCACTCTCTGGCGGCTTGTCAGCGCCTCCCGGCGCCGCGCTTGGACATGCGGAAGGGCAACTTTTCAATAGAAGCTCTCTGCCGCCCGCCACCTACCTCCTCTTATCACTCAGCAACCGCAAGCGCTTCCGTCTTCCTCATCTGCTTCATCTATCTCATCTACTCCAGCTGCTCTATCATATCAGCTCCATTGCCACCACCTTCTCAAGCCGCGTCCTTGCACCGCCTCTTTGCATTGTTAGTGGCAGCAGACCGCCATCCGCCATCAGGATATTGGACGCCACCAGTCTTCTCGCTCATGTTTCAAGCCAACTGGAGAACAAGCCGTCACTCTCCTGACATCTACGGACCAGCGTCACTGCTCACTACACGACTTCCCCTGCTGCAGCCGACTCCCTCTCGCTGTGAGGATATCGGACACCACCAGTCGTCCCGCCCGTCGGTCTCGGGCCAACTAGGGAACAAGCCGTCACTCTCCTCACAATAAGAGCAACTGGTTGCCTCGCCTGCGACCACTATGGCTTCCTTCACCGCTCCGCCATCTGGCTCCTGTCGTCACTCATCCATCACTCACATCTACCTTCCCTGCCGCTCCATCGTCATCCTTCTCAGCCTCCTCTGCCTCCCTCGAATTGCTTCTACATCAGCTTCATCCTCATCATCCGCATAACTCCACTGCGCACGTGGTTTTGCCCCTGCACCCACTTCGTCATCTGTCGCTCCTTTGCCATCATCCGCTTGCAATATCTGCTCAGCACAAGGATCCGCCCAGTCGCATTGCCTATTTTGCGACGGCCTGCGCCCACGCCGAAACTTTTCAAGCGCACGCGGCTTGCCTCTGCGTCCAGATTCAGTCATAATCCTCTACATCATCGGCAGCAATAATCAGCATCTGCTACCAGGCAACGCCTGACAATGCCTGGCAATGCCTAGCAATGCTTAGGCAATGCATGGCAACGCCTGAGAAATGCCTGGGCAATGCCTCCGCCATGCTTGGCAATGCCTGGTAATGCCCGGGCAATGCCTGGTAATGTAAGGTAATGCATGGCAATGCCTGGCAATGCGTAGGCAATGCCTGGAAATGCATGGGCAATGCCTGGCAATGCCTTGCAATGCATGGCAATGCCTAGCAATGCCTAGGTAATGCCTGGCAATGCCTGTCCAATGCCTGGTAATGTCTGGCAATGCCTGTCCAATACCTGGCAATGTCTGGGCCATGCCTTGCAGTGCCTGGCAATGCCTGGCAAACCCTGGCAATGCCTACCAATGCCTACCAATGCCTAGGGAATGCCTCGCAATGCCTGGCAATGCTTGAGCAATACCTGGCAATGCCTGGACAATACTTGGGCAATGCCTGCCAATTCCTAGCAATGCCTAGAAATGCCTGGACAATGCCTGGCAATGCCTGGGCAATGCCTAAGCAATGCCTACCAATGCCTGGCAATGCCTGGTGAATGCCTTGCAATACCTAGCAATGCCTGGCAATGCTTGGCAATGCCCGGCAATGCCTTGCAATACCTGGCAATGCCTTGCAATGCCTGGCAATGCCTAGCAATGCCTTGCAATGCCTAGGAAATGCCTGGCAATGACAGGCAATGCCTAGGAAATACCTGGCAATGCCTGGAAAATGCTTGGGCAGTGCCTGGAAATTCCTAGCAATGCCTGGAAATGCCTGGACAATGCTTGGAAATGCCTCGGCAACACCTAAGCAATGCCAAGCAATGCCTGGAAATGCTTGGTGAATGCCTTGCAAGGCCAAGTAATGCCTGGAAATGTGTGGGCAATGCCTGACAATGCCTGGCAATGCCTGGCGATGCCTGGCACTGCCAGGCATTGCTAGGTATTGCTAGGCATTGCCAGGCATTGCCAGGCATTACCAGGCATTGCCAGGCATTGCTAGGCTTTGCCAGGCATTGCCAGGCGTTGCCAGACATTGCCAAGCATTGCCAGGCATTTCCCAGGCATTGCCAGGCATTCCCCAGGCACTACTAGACACTGGCCAGGCATTTCTAGGCGTTGGCAAGATGTTGCCAGGCATTGCAAGGCATTGCCACGCATTGCCCTGGCATTGTAATGCATTGCCAGGCATTGCCAGGCATTGCCAAGTATTGCCTAGGCATTGCCAAGTATTGGCAAGGCATTGCCAGGCATTGGCCAGGCTAGCCAAGCATTACCAGGTAGTGCCTAGGCATTGCAAGGCATTATCAGCCGTTGCCCAGGCATTGTCAAGCATTGCAAGGCATTGGCCACGCATTGCCAGGCATTGCCCAGGCATTGCCCAGGCATTGCCCATGCATTGCCAGGCATTTCCAGGCATTGCCAGGCATTGCCCAGGCATTGCTGGGCATTACTAGGCATTGCCCATGCATTTCTAGGCATTGCCAAGCATTGTCCATGCATTGACAAGCAGTGTCCAGGCATTGCCACGCATTGACAGGCATAGCCGGGCATTGTCCAGGCATTGCTAGGCATTGTCAGGCATTGCCCAAGCATTGACAAGCCTTCCCCAGACATTTTCAAGCATTGACAGGCATTGCCAGGCATTGTTAGGCATTGCCAGGCATTTCCATGCATTGGCAAGGCGTTGCCAGGCATTGCCTAGGCATTGCCAGACATTGCCCAGGCATTGCCAGGCATTGCCATGCATTACCCAGGCATGGCCAAGCATTGCCAGATATTCCCAGGCACTACCAGGCAGTGCGAGGCATTGCCCAAGCATTGCCAAGTATTGCTAGGCATTGAATAGGTATTGCCTAGGCATTGCCATGCATTGCACAGGCATTGCCAAGAATTGCCAAGCATTGCCTAGGTATTTCCAGGCATTTTCCAGGCATAGCGAGGCATTGCCAGGCATTGCCTAGCATTGCCAGGCATTGCCCAGGCATTGCCAGGCATTACTAGGCATTGCCTAGTCATTGCCAGGCATTACCATACATTGTAAGGCATTGTCCAGGCATTGCCTGGCATTGCCTAGGCATTGCCCAAGCATTGCAAGGCATTGCCAGGCATTTCCAGGCATTGCGTGGCATTGCTTGGCGTTGTCCACGCATTTCTAGGCATTGTCCAGGAATTACCAGGCATTGCCAGTCATTGCCTAGGCATTACCAGGCATTGCCAGGCACTGCCTAGGCATTTTCTAGGCATTGGCTATGCATTGTCTTTGCATTGTCAGGCATTGCCACGCATTTCTAGGCATTGCCACGCATTGCTAGGCATTACCCAAGAATTGTCAAGCATTGCGCACACATTGCGAGGCATTGTCAGACATAACCTAGGCACTGTCTAAGCGTTGCCAAGCATTGCCAGGCATTGCTAGACATTTCCCAGGCATTGCCAGACGTTGCCGAAACATTATGAGGCATTGCCTAAGCATTTCCAAGCATTGCCGAGCATTGTTAGGCATTGGCCAAGCATCACCAAGCATTGCCACGCATTGCATAGGCATTGCAAGGCATTGCTAGACATTGCCCAGGCCTTGCGAGGCATCACCCAGGTATAGCGAGGCATTGCCAGGCATTGTCCATGCATTGCTTGGCGTTGCTAGGCATTGCCTAAGCATTGCCCAGGCATTGCTAGGCATTGCCTAGACATTGCCTAGACATTGCCAGGCATTGCAAGGTGTTGCCCAGGCATTGCTAGGCATTGCCCATGCATTGCCCATGCATTGCCAGGAATTGCAAGGCATTGCCATGCATTGCCAAGGCATTTACCATGCATTGCCGATGCATTGCCAGGCATTGCTAGGCATTGCTAGACATTGCCCAGGCATTGCCCGGGCATTCCCAGGCATTGCTAGGTATTGCAAGGCATTGCGTATGCATTGCCCGGCGTTGCCAAGCATTGCTAGGCATTGCTAGGCATTGTAAGGCATCATGCAGGCACTTCCAAGCATTGACAGGCATTGCTAGGCATTGCTAGAAACTTGCGCAAGCATTGCCGGGCATTTCCAGGCATTACATAGGTGTTGCATAAGCATTGCCAGGCCTTTCCAAGCATTGGCATGCCTTGCGAGGCATTGCCACGCATTGCCTAGGCGTTGCTAGGCATTGCCACAAATTGCCTAGGCATTGCCAGGCATTTCCAGGCATTGCTAGGCATTGTAGGGAATTTCCCAGGCATTGCCATGCAATGCAAAGCATTGCCCATGCATTGCCAGGCATTGCTAGGCATTGCCCAAGCATTGCCAGGAATTGTTGAGGTATTCCTAGGCATTGTCGGGCATTGCCAGGCAGTTCCAGGCATTGTGAGGCAGTGCCAGGCATTGCCTAGGCATTGCCAGACATTGCCTAGGCATTGCTATGCATTGCCCAGGCATTGGTAAGCATTGCCAGGCATTGTCCAGGTATTGCTAGGCATTGCTTAGGAATTGCCAGGCATTGCCTATGCACTGCGAGGCATTGCCAAGCATTGTCGAGGAATTTCCAGGCATTTCCAGGCATTGCCATGCATTACCAGGCATTGTCCAAGCATTTCCATGCATTGCCAGGCATTGGTAGGCATTGCAGAGACATTGCTAGGCATCGCATTACCAGGCATTGCCAAGGCATTGTTAGGCATTGCCTAGGCATTACTAGGAATTGCTAGGCATTGCTAGGCATTGCCAAGCATTGCCCAAGCATTGTCTAGGCATTGTCCAGGCATTGCCAGGCATTGCAAGGCATTGCCAGGCATTACCCACGCATTGCCAGGCATTACCAGAATTTGCCTAGGCATTTCCCACACATTGTCAGGTATTGCCCATGCATTGCCAGGCATTGCCTGGCATTGCCCAGGCATTACGAGGCAATGCTTGGGTACAAGAAGGGCGCAAGTATGATTCAACTTGGGGACAACTAGGGCGTAACTCGGGCACAACTAGGGTATAGCTAATGTCCAACTAAGGTTCAGGTAGGACATAACTAGGATGCAAGAACAGCGCAACTACGGCGCAAGTAGGACGCAACTAGGGCGCAACTAGCGTGCAACTAGGGCACAACTATGGTGCAAATAGGGTGCAACAAGGGTGCAACTAGGGTGCAAGTAGGATGCAAAAAGGGTGCAAGTAGGGTGCAACTAGGGCGCAACTAGTGTGAAATAGGGTGCAACTAGGGCACAGGTAGGGCGCAAGTAGGGTGCAACTTGGACGCAACTAGGCCGCAAATAGGGCGCAACTAGGGCACAACTAGGGCACAACTAGGATGCAAGCAGGGCACAACAAGGGCACAATAAGGGTGCAATTAGGGCGCAACAAGGGCGCAACTATGATGTAACTGGGATGTAGCTAGTGTCCAACTAAGGTGCAATTGGGGCGCAACTAGGGCGCAACTATGGTGCAAGTAGGAAGCACGTAGGGTGCAACTAGGGCACAGCTAGGGTGCAATTTGGGTGCAACTAGGACGTACCTACTGCCTAAATGAGGCACAACTAGGCCACAACTATGGTGCAACTAGGGTGCAATTACGGAGCAGCTAGGATATAAGTAGGGCACAAGTAGGGTACAAGTAGGACGCAAGTAGGGAAAAACTAGGGCGTAACTATGGCGCAACAAGGGCGTAGCTAGTGCCCAACTGAGGTGCAACTAGGGAGTAACTAGGTTGCAACAAGGGTCCAGGTAGGGTGCAACTAGGACGGAAGTAGGATGCAAGTAGGGCACGAGTAGGGTGCAAGTATGGCGCAACTAGGACGCAACTAGGGCGCAGCTAAGATGCATGTAGGACGCAAGTAGGGTGCAACTAGGGTGCAACTAGGGCACAACTAGGGCACAAGTAGGGCATATGTTGGGTGCAATGAGGGTGCAACTATGGTGTAACTAGGGTGTAAATAGCGTGCAACTAGGGCGCAACTAGGGCGTAACTAGGGTGCAAGTAGGGCGCAAGTAGGGCACAACTACAGCGCAACTAGGGCGCATCTAGGGTGCAAGTAGGGCGCAAGTAGGGTGCAATAAGCTTGCAACTAGGATGCAACTAGGGCGCAACAAGGGTGCCAGTAGGGTGCAAGTAGCACGCAAGTAGGGTACAACTAGGATAGAACTAGGATGTAACTAGAGCGCAAGTAGGAGGAAAGAAGGGCACAAGTAGGATGTAACTAGGACGCAAGTAGGGGGCAAGTAGGACGCAACTAGGGTGAAACTAGGGCACAACTAGGGTGTAACTAGGGCGCAAGTAGGACACAACTAGGGTGCAACTAGGGCGCAAGTAGGGTGCAACAAGGGCGTAACTAGAGTGTAGCTAGTTTCCAGTTGAGGCGCAATTAGGGCACAACTAGGGCGCAACTAGGGAGTAACTAGGGCGCAAGTAGGGCGCAACTAGGGTACAACTATGGCACAACTAGGACGGAACTAGGAATCAAGAAGGACGCAAGTAGGGCGTAACTTGGGCGTAACTAGGACACAACTAGGGCACACTTGGGGTGCAAGTAGGACGCAAGTAAGGCGTAACTAGGACGTAACTAGGGTGTAACTAGGGCGCAAGTACGATGCAAGTAGGGCAGAAGTATGGCGCAAGTATTCCGCAACTAGGGCACAACTAGTGTGTAACTAGGGTTAAAGTAGGGCGCAAGTAGGGCGCAACTAAGGCGCAACAAGGGTGTAACTAGGGCACAAGTAGGGCGCAAGTAGGACGTAAACATGGTACAACTAGGGTGCAACTAGGACACAACTAGGGCGTAGCTAGTGCCCAACTGTGTACAACTTTGTCTAACTCGGTACAACTGTACAACTCCGTATAACTCCGTACAACTCTGTACAACTCTGTACAGCTCCGTACAACACCGAAGAACTTGCTACAACTCGCAACAAATCTGTACAACTCCATACAACTCTGTACAACTCTGTACAACTTTATACAACCCCATACAACTCTGTACAGCTCTGTACAACTCCGTACAGCGCTGTACATATCTTTAGAACTACGCACAAATCTGTTCAACTCTGTACAACTTTGTACAACTATGTATATCTCCGTACAGCTCCCTACAACTCCGTACAACTCCATACAACTCCGCACAGCTCCATAGAACTCCTTACAACATTTCTACAACTAGTTACAAGTCTATACAACTCCATACAATTCCATACATGTCCATACTACTCTGTCCAACTCCGTACAACTCTGTACTATCCCCTATAATTCCTTACAACTCCCAACGACTCCATACGACTTCGTACAACTCCGTACAACTTTGTACTACTCCTTACAATACCGTACAGCTCCATACGGCTCTATAAAACTCTGTACAACTCCGTACTACTTCATACAAATCTGTACAACTCCGTAAATCTCTGTACAAATCACTACAATTCCGTACAACTCCCTACAACTCCGTCCAACTCCGTACAAATCTGTACATCTCCGTATAACTTTGTAGAACTCTGTACACCTCTGTACAATTTTGTACTACTCTGTACAACTCCATACAACTCCCTACAACTCTGTACAACTATGTACAACTCCATACAACTCCGTACACTTCTGTACAACTCTGTACAACATTGTTCAACTCCGTACCACTCCGTCCAACTCTGTACATCTCAGTACATCTCAGTACAACTCTATACAACTCCGTACAACTCTGTCCAACTCTGTACAACCCCGTCAAACTCCGCACAACCTGCTACAACTTGCTACAACCCTGTACAGCTTCATACAACACGTTACAACTCCATACAACTCAGTATAGCTCCATTCAACTCTTTTCAAAATTCTTCACCTCCGTACAAATAAGTACAACTCCATACAGCTCCATACAAATCCATAAATCTCCATAAAACTTTGTATAAATTCATACTACTCCGTACAACGTTTCTACACATCAGTACAAATCAGTTCAAATCAGTACAACTCCGTACAACTCTGTACAAATCAGTACAGCTCAGTACAACTCACTACAATTCCCTACAATTTGCTACAATTTTGTACAACTCCATACAACCCCGTACACTGCCGTACAACTCCATACAACTCCATACAACTCTGTACAACTTTGTATAGCTCTGTACCACTCTGTACACTCCGTACAAATCATTACAACTCCATACAGATCCGTACGGATCCGTACAACTCTATACAACTCTAGATACATTTGTAGAACTCCGTAAAACTCTGTACAACTTTGTATAACTCTATACAAATTGCTACAAATCCATACAACTCCGTACAGCTTTGTAAAACTCCTTGTATCTCCGTACACCTCCCTTCAACTCCTTACAAATCCATACAACACCGTACGGCTCCATACAACTGCGGACAATGTTTCTACAACTTGCTACAAATCCGTACAAATCCGTACAAACTTGGTACTTTGTTACAACTTTGGTACAACTCCGTGCAGCTTTGTACAGATTTGTACAAATCGGTACAACTCCATACAACCCCGTACAACTCCATACAACTGTGTACAACTCTATGTAACTCCACACAACTCCGTACAACTCCGTAGAAATGCGTACAGATCCGTATACTTTGCAACAACCCCGTACAACTCCGTACATTTTTGTACAACTCTGTACATTTCTGTACAACTCCGTACAGCTCCGTACACCTCTGTACAAAACCGTAGAACTCCGTACAAATCCGTCCAATGCCGTTCAACTCCTTAAAAATCGCTACAACTGCGTGCAAATCTGTACACCTCCATTCAATTCCGTAAAACTCCATACAACTCCGTACAACTTTGTATGACTCCGTACAAAGTCTGTATAAATCACTATACCTCCGTTCAACTCCATACAACTTTGTACAACTCCATGCACCTCCGTACAACTCCCTAAAACTCTGTACAACTCCATACAACTATACAACTCTGTACAAATCCCTGCAATTCTGTACAGTTCTGTACAAATCTGTAAAACTCCATACAGCTCTCTACAACTCCCTACAACCTGCTACAAATATGCACAACTCCATACAACTCCGTACAACTCTGTACCACAACTACAACTCCGTACAACTTGGTACTACTCCGTACCACTACGTACAAATCTGTACAACCTTGTACAACTCCGTACAACTTTATAAAACTCAATAAAGCTTATACAACTCCATACAACTCTGTACAACTCCCTACAACTCGACACAACTCAGTACGACTCCGCACGTCCCCGTCCAACTTTGTACAACTCCATAAAACTGTGTACAACATCGTAGATCTCAGTACAACTTGGTACAACTCCATAAAAGTCTGTGCAGCTATGTACAAGTCGCTATACATCCGTACAACTCCGTACAACTCTGTACAATCCCGTACAATTCCGTACCATCTCGTACAACTCCGTACAGCCCCATAAAATTCCATACGACTCCGTACAACTCCGTGAAAATCTATACAAATCACCACAGTTGTATTGGCCTTGCTCCAGTTGTCTGGGGTTTGCTCCAGTTGTCTTGGGCTTGCTCCAGTTGTCTTGGCCTCGCACTAGTTGTCTTGGGCTTGCTCCAGTTGTCTTTTGCTTGCTCTTGTTGTCTTGGGCTTGCTCCATTTGTCTTGGGCTTGCTCTAGTTGTCTTGGCCTTGCACCAGTTGTCTTGGGCTTGCTTTATTTATCTTAGGCTTGCTCCATTTGTCTTGGGCTTGTTCCAGTTGTCTTGGCCTCGCACTAGTTATCTTGGACTTGCTCTAGGTTTCTTGGGCTTTCTCCAGTTGTCTTGGCCTTGCTCCAGTTGTCTTAGCCTTGCTCCAGTTGTCTAGGACTTGCGCTTGCTGTCTTGGCCTTGCTCCACTTGTCTAGGGACTGCTCCAGTTGTCTTGGGCTTGCTGTAGTTTTTTTTGGCCTTGTTCCAGTTTTCTTGGCCTTGCTCCAGTTGTCTTGGGCATTCTCCAGTTGTCTTGGCCTTGCTCCAGATCTCTTGGGCTTACACCAGGTGTCTTGCCCTTGCTCCAGGTGTCTTGGGCTTGCTCAAATTGTTGGGGCTTGCTCCAATTGTCTTGGCCTTCCTCCAGTTGTCTTGCCCATGCGGAGTTGTACGGAATTATACGGAGTTGTACTGTGTTGTACAGAGTTGTACAAAGCTCTAGCAACTTGTATAGAACTGTACAGACTTTTACAGAGATTTACAGAGTTTTATTGAGATCTACAGAGCTATACGGAGTTCTGTGGAGCTATACAAAGGTGTACGGGACTGCGGGGTGTCGTACGGATTTGTAAATTTGTACAAATTTCTACTGAGCTGTAGGGAGTTGTACGGAGTTGGATGGAGTTGTACGGAGTTACATACGTTGTACAGAGTTTTATAGAGCTTTGCAAAGCTGTACAGAGTTTTACAGAGTTGTATGGAGTGGTACGGAGTTGTACGGTGTTGTACGGAGTTGTACGGATTTGTAGCAGGTTGTAGGGAGTTGTAGGGAGTTATCTGTAGTTGTGCAAAGTTTTACAGAGTCGTACAGAGCTTTAGGGAACTGTACGGAGTTGTACAGAGTTTTAGGGAGTTGTGGGGAGTTTTAAAGATGTATACGGAGTTGTACGGAGTTGTATGGAGTGGGTGCAACAAATGGTCCATGGCCTGGAGCTCAAGGGGGTGAAGCAGCCGGGTGCATAAACTTGTGAGAGCTGCATTGGAGGGAAGCAAGCATGCTCTCCTTTCATGAGGGAAGGAAAGAGAGCAACTAAGCTTCTCTCACTTGTATACTGATTTGTGTGGTCCCATGCCAGCACAATCCTTGTCTGGCAAGTTGTACGGAGTTTTACGGAGTTATAGTGATTTGTACAGAGTTGTATGAAGTCGTACAAAGTTGTACAGAGTTGTATGGAGTTGTACGGAATTGTATGGAGCTGTACAAAGTTGCACACAGTTGTAGCAATTTGTACGGATTTGTACAGATTTATACGGAGTTGTACAGAGATGTACGGAGTTGTACATATTTGTATGTAGCTGTATTGAGTAGTATGGAGTTGTATGGAGTTGTGCTGAGTTTTACAAAGCTGGACAGATTTGTATGGAGTTGTACAAAGTTGTACAGAGATGCGCAGAGTTGTACGGATTCATACAGAGTTGTATAGAGTTGTACAAAGTAGTAGGGAGCTGTACGGAGCCGTACGAAGTTATACAAAGTTGTATGGAGTTGTACGGAGCTGTACGGAGTTGTACATAATTGTAGTGATTTGCACATAGTTGCACGGAGTTGTACGGAGCAGTAAGGATTAATACACAGTTGTATTGAATTGTGCAGATTTTTACAGAGTGTTATGAATTTGTACAGAGTTCAATAGAGTTGTACCAAGTTGTACGGAGTTGTAGGGAGTTGTAGAGAGGTGTAGGGGGTTTTATGGAGTTGTACAGAGTTTTACGGAGTTGGACAGAGTTGTACGGAGTTGTACAGATTTGTAGCAAAATATAGAAACATTTTACGGAGTAGTATGGAGATGTGCAGACTTGTTTGGTGTTGTACGGAGTTGTTTGCGGCTCTACGGAGCTGTATGGAGTTGTATGTAGTTGTACGGAGCTGTACGGAGTTCTAGGGAGTTGAAGTAATCTCCACAGAGTTCAATGGAGTTGTACAGAGTTGTATTGAGTTGTACTGAGTTTTACGGAATTATACACATTTGTACAACATTGTACAGAGTTATAAAATTTGTACTAACCTGTATGGAGGTGCACGGAGTTGTAGCAATTTTTAAGGACTTTCAAAAAAATGTGAGGAGTTGTACGGAGTTGTACAAAGTTGTACGGAGTTGTACAGATTTGTATCAAGTTGTAGAAAAATTGTACGGTGTAATATGGAGTTTTTTGGAGTTGTATGGAGATGTACAGAGTTGTATGGAACTGTACAGAGTTGTATGGAGTTGTATGGAGTTGTACGGATTTATACAGCAGTGAAGAAATTTGTACAGAGTTGTATGGGGTTGTACAAAGCTGTACGGAGTTGTACAGATTTGTATGGAGTTGTAAAGGGTTGTAGCAAGTTGTACGGAGTTTGACGGAATTCTATGGAGTTTTACGAAGTTAGACAGAGGTGTACAGAGCTGTAAAGAGTTAAACGGAGTTGTACGGACTTGTTCAGAGTTGCACAAAGTTGTACTGAGTTGTACAGAGTTGTGCGGAGTTACTGGGAGTTGTATGGAGTTGTACGGAGTAGTACAGAGTTGTACGGAGTTCTATTGTGTTATACAAAGTTGTACGGAGTTGTACAGAGTTGTACATAGTTGTACGGAGATGTACAGAATTGTAGTGATTTGTACAGAGGTTTACAGATATGTACGGAGTTGTACAGATTTGTACGGAGTGGTACGGAGTTTTACGGAGTTGTATGGATTTGTACGGTATTTTAAGGAGCATTGCAGAATTGTACGCAGTTGTACAGAGTTGTGCGGAGTCGTACGGAGTTGTAGGCAGTTGTCGGGAATGGTAGGGGGTTGTACAGAGTTGGACAGAGTTGTACGGAATTGTACGGAATTGTATGGAGTTGTACAGATATGTAGCAAGTTGTTGAAAATTTGTGCAAAGTTGTAGGGAGGTGTGAGTAGTTGTGTGGAGTTGTACGGAGTGGTAGGGACCTGTACAGAGGTATAAAGAATTGTACGAAGTTGTACGGAGTTGTACAGAGTTGTGCGAGGATCTAGCAATTTGTGTAGAGCTTTACGGGATTGTACGGAGTTGTACAGAGCTGTACAGAGTTGTACAAATATGTAGCAATTTGTACAGATTTGTAAGGAGTTGTACGGAGTTGTACGGACATGTACAGAGTTGTACGGAGTTGTACAGAGTTGTACGGAGTTGTACAGGGTCATACAAAGTTGTACAGACTTGTTCAAAGTTATAGCGAGATGTAACAAGTTTTACGGTGTTGTATGGATCTGTATGGAGTTGTACAGACTTGTACGGAGTTGTAAGGAGTTGTACGGAGTTGGAAGGAGTTGAACGGAGTTGGGAACTAGCAACGTCCTAGTTTCGCCCAAATGCCACCCTAGTTACGCCCTAGTTGTACCCTACTTGCACCCTACTTGTGCCATAGTTTTACCCTCCTTTCACCCTAGTTACGCGGTACATGCACCCTAGTTACGCCCTAGGTGCATCTCTGTTGGGCACTAGCTACGCCCTAGTTGTGTCCTAGTTGCGCCCGAGTTGTACCCTAGTTGTGTCCTACTTGCACCCTACTTGCACCCTAGTTGCGCCCTAGTTGCACCCTACTCGTGACCTACTTGTACCCTACTTATATCCTAGTTGTGCCCTAGTTGTGCTCTAGTTGCGCCCTACTTGCCCCATACCTACGCCCTACTTGCATCCTACTTGCACCCTAGTTACACCCTAATTACGTCCTAGTTGCGCCATACTTGTGCCCTACTTGCGCCCTTATTGCGTTCTAGTTGCGCCCTGTTTGCTCCCTAGTTATGCCCTACTTGCATCCTACTTGGGCCCTAGTTGTGTCCTAGGTACACCCTAGTTACGCTCTAGGTGTGTCCTACTTGCGTCCTAGTTATGCCCTACTTTCACCCTAGTTGCGCCCTAGTTTCTCCTCAGTTGGACAATAGCTACACCCTAGTTGTGCCCTACTTGCACCCTAGTTGTATCCTAGTTACGTCATACTTACGCCCTACCTGCGTCCTAGTTGTATCCTACTTGTACCCTAGTTGTGCTATATCTGTACCCTAGTTTTGTCCTGGTTGTGCCCTAGTTACACCCTAGTTGCGCCTCAGTTGAGCACTAGCTACGCTCAAGTTCAGCCCTAGTTGCGCCCTAGTTGCATCCTAGTTGTACCCTACGTGCACCCTACTTGTGTCCTAGTTACGCCCTATTTGCGTCCTACTTGCATCCTAGTTGCACCTTACTTGTGACCTAGTTGCACGTCAGTTGGACCCTAGCTACGCCCTACTTGTGTCCTAGTTGCGCCTTTGTTGCGCCCTAGTTGCGCCCTAGTCACGCCATATATGCACCCTAGTTACGCCCTACTTGCACACTAGTTATGCCCTAGTTGCATCATAGTTACGCCCTAGTTGCGCCCTAGTTGCATCCTAGTTGGACCCTAGTTGCACCCTAGTTGCGCCCTACTTGCGCCCTAATTGTGCCCTACTTGCGCTTTGGTTGTGCCCTAGTTGTGCCCTAAATGTGCCATACTTGCGCCCTACTTGCGCCCTACTTGCGCCCTAATCACTGACCATGACGAACGAGTTTCACTCTGTGGTCAATGTTGACAACCCATAATACGAGTCACAAATGATCAGAGGGAGAAACAATGGTTTGGGAATACCATCTATCAACTAGGACGTACAAAGACCTTGATTAAGTAGTGGAAAAGTGTGGCTAGCATGTACAATGACCAACCAATGTAGGCATATGTCACTGACCATGACCAAAGAATTTCACTACGGTTGGTCAACATTGGCAGCTCATGATGCGACTCACAAATGGTCACAGGGGGACCTATGGTTTGGGTATACTAGTTATCAAGTAGCAAGTACAGAGACCTTCAATAAGTAGTGGCACAGTGAGGCTACCATGTACACTGACCAACCAAAGTAGGCATATGTCACTGAACATGACCAAAGAAATTCACCATGTGTGGTCAACGTTGACAATTCAGAATACGAGTAACAAATGGTCAGAGGGGAGAACAATGGACGGAATATCAGGTATCAACTAGCAAGTACAAATATCTTCAATAAGTAGTGGCAAGATGTGGCTACCATGCACAATGACCAACCAAGTAGGCATATGTCACTAACCATGACCAAAGAATTTCACTATGGGTGGTCAACATAGACAACTCACAATACAATTCACAAAAGGTCACAGGGGGAAACAATGGATTGGGATTACTACTTATCAACTACCAAGTACAAAGACCTTCAGTGAGTAGTCAAATGTTGTGGCTACCATGTACAATGACCAACCAAAGTAGACATATGTCACTGACCATGAACAAAGAATTCACTATGTGTGGTCAACGTTGACAACTTGTAGTACGAGTCACAAATGGTCAGAGGCAGAAACAATGACTTGGGAATACTAGTTATCAAGGAGCAAGTAAAATGAACTTCAATAAGTAGTGGCACCTTGTGGCTACCATGCACAATGACCAACCAAAGTAGGCATGTGTCACTGACCACGCCCAAAGAAGTTAACTAAGTGTGGTCAATCTTGACAACAGATTATATGGGTTACAACTGGTCAGAGGGGGAAACAATGGTCTGGAGATAGTAATTATTGACTAGCAAGCACAAAGACCTTCAATAAGTAGTCGTACGGTGTGGCTACCATGCACAATGACTAACCAAATAGGCATTCGTCATTGGCCATCACCAAAACATTTCAGTGTGTGTGGTCAATGTTGACAATTTATAACATAAGTCACCAATGGTCAGAGGGGAAAACAATTGTTTGGAGACACTAGTTATTGAGTAGCAAGTACAAGACCTTCAATAAGTGTTGGAACGGTGTGGCTACCATGCACAATGACCAAACTAGGTAGGCATTCGTCACTCACCATGACCAAAGAATTCCACTTTGGGTGGACAGCGTTGACAACTTATAATACGAGTCACAAATAGTCAAAGGTGGAAACAAAGGTCTGATAATACCATTTACAAACTAGCAGGTACGAAGACCATTAATAAGCAGTGGCATGGTGTGGCTACCATGCACAATGACCAACCAATATAAGCATATGTCATTGAAGATGACCAGATAATTTCACTATGTGTGGTCAAAGTTGACAACTCATAATACGAGTCACAAATAGTCAGGTAGGGAAACAATGGTTTTGGAATACTAGTTATCAACTACCAAGTACAAAGACATTGAATAAGAAGTGGCACACAGTGTCTACCATGCACAGTGACCGACCAAAGTAGACATATGTCACTGACCATGACCTGCGAATTTCACTATGCCAATGTAAACAACTCATAACACGATTCACAACTGGTCAGAAGGGGACACAATGGCTTTGAAAAACAAATCATCAACTAGAAAGTATAAAGACCTTCAAAAAGTAGTGGCATGGTGTAGCTACCGTGTACAATGACCAATCAAAGTAGGCATATGTCACTGAACATGATCAATAAATTTCGCTGTGTGTGGTCAACATTGCTAAATCATAGTACAAGTCACGTATGGTCAAAGGGAAAAACAATGGTTTGAGAATACTAGCTATCAATTACCAAGTACAAAGATCTTCAATAAGTGGTCTTACGATGTGGCTGCCATGCACAATGACCCACCAAAGTAGGCATGTGACACTGAACATGACCAAAGAACTTAACTGTATGTTGTCAACCTTGAAAACTCATAATACGGGTGGCAAATGGTCAGAAGGGGAAACAATGGTTAGGGACTGCTAGTTATCGACTAGCAAGTACAAAGACTTTCAATAAGTAATGGAAAGGTGTGGCTGCCATGCACAATGACCAACCAAAGAAGTGTTAGCTACTGAGCTAACCACCTCCGGCAGAGAAGCCGGGAAACCGAAAAGCTCACAAAGATATTTACACCTTCTTCCTTTGCAGGTATGTGTCGTACACCCCAAACTTAATCACGCATACACTTCACCTTCAAGAGTACTAACGCCTTAGCATTACATCTCAAGAAGAACTCAAGTCGTCAATACGGAAGACAGCATCAAGCAAGGGTTGATTGATCAGAATGCAAGACAAGTCTTTTCATAGCTGTCTCTCCAGTACTAGAACTCAAAAGCATATTCCTGAGAAGTGGCTTGACCCTGCCACATCACCAAGAGACTTGCGATGTAGGCTTGACACATAAGCATCCTTGTGCCAAGGTGACTGATGAGTCGTGTTGCTTCCCAGAAGCTATGAACTTTCTTTCTTGGAAACTTCCATAACAACCAAGATGTGCATGGAGCCAGGATCAAACTCATGACCTCTCACTTGGCCAAATCAACAAAATGGCCATGTTAACCACTCACCTACATGGTGTACTCGCAGGTCATATCTCACATGAGACAGAGCATAGTTGAGTCACCCTACAACAAATCCAGGGGTCATACCTCCACAAGGGGCAGAGCGTTCCTGATCCGTCGTACAAGACTGAACAAGGGGCAAACATATTCAACAAATCTCTCCCTTGCACCTTGCATAATTTTCCATCATCATTCTTCATCACTTGCATTAACCATACCGATACCTTGCCTGCCCGCCTGGTGGNCTACATGGTGTACTCGCAGGTCATATCTCACATGAGACAGAGCATAGTTGAGTCACCCTACAACAAATCCAGGGGTCATACCTCCACAAGGGGCAGAGCGTTCCTGATCCGTCGTACAAGACTGAACAAGGGGCAAACATATTCAACAAATCTCTCCCTTGCACCTTGCATAATTTTCCATCATCATTCTTCATCACTTGCATTAACCATACCGATACCTTGCCTGCCCGCCTGGTGGAGATCCTTGTCCAATGGCTTTGTAAGCATGTCGGCCCGGTTCAGCTTGGTGTCAACATACTCCAGCTCCACTGTCTGCTTGTAGACCAAGTCCCGAGCATAGTGGTAGCGGATCTCGATGTGCTTTGTGCGCCTGGAAAGAACTGGGTTCTTGGACATGTCAATCGCACTCATGTTGTCAATCTTGACGATTGTCGTCGTTGCCTGTGCTGCCTTCATCTCAGAGAGCAAGCTGCGAAGCCACTGCACCTCTTTACACACCTCAGCCAATGCAATGTACTCAGCTTCAGCTGTTGACAGAGAGACACACTCCTGTTTGCGACTCGCCCAACTGACAGCACCTCCATTTAGCATACACACGAAGTCGGAGGTGGATTTTCTGGCGTTGATATTGCCTCCCCAGTCAGCGTCGGTGTAGCACATGAGACGGGGTGACGTGGATCCAACGATGCCTCTAAATTGGAGTCCCACATGCCACTTCCTTTTAAGGTAGCGCATGATGCGATTCACAGCCTGCCAATGCAGTGGACCAGGATTGGCCACAAACTGGCTCACCTGCACAGCAGCATGGGCTATATCTGGCCGAGTGGCGACCATGGCATACATCAGACTGCCCATTGCTTTGTTGGATGGGGACAGGGAGGTGGAGAGCTTGCACTCTGAGCTCATGGGTGTGCTGGCAGGCTTGCAATCTACCATGTCGTATCCTTTGAGGATGGAGTCGATGTACTTTGTCTGGTTTTGGCTGATGGTTCCTGCCGCTCTGTCACGCTTGATTGCAATGCTAAGGTAGAAGTTAAGAGGATCCATTTCCTTCATCTTGAACCTGCTACTCAGCTGCCCTTTGAGATCGTCTAGCAGCTGCGTTAAAGAAGAGCACAGAATCAGGTCATCGACGTACAAGGCGACCAACATAGTCCCTTTGTTGCTCTCATGCATGTACATGCTAGGATTGTTGTCGCAGTGCATGAAGGACTCCTTGGCCATGAATGTATCCATCTCCTGGTACCAATGTCTTGGCGCTTGATTTAGCCCATAGAGCGCCTTCACCAACCTGCACACCTTGCCCTCGGGAGCATCATCCCCCTCTGGAACCTCCATCAGCACCTCCTTGTCAAGTTTGCCGTAAAGGAAGGCTGTCTTGACATCCATCTGGTGGACCTCCATGTTCTTGGCAGCAGAAATGGCGAGCATTGACCGGATAGAGGCGAACGTCACAATGAGAGCAAAGGTCTCATCATACTCTGCGCCAGGCTGTTGAGAGAACCCCTTTGCTACCACCCATGCCTTGTACTTTTCTATCTTACCATCCTGTTTCCTTTTTACTTTCAGCACCCACTTGGACCCCACAACATGAGCGCCAGCAGGTCTGTCCACCAGCACCCATATCCCATTCTCCTCGATGGAGCTGAGTTCACTGTGAATTGCTTCATCCCACTCAGCTTTGTCAGGCCACGCGAGTGCCTCTGCGACAGACGTTGGCTCCTCTTGAACCAGGAACAAATGTTTGAAGCCTGTTCATTCACCCCTATCTGCGTTATAATGATGCCAAGGAACTTTCAAACGTGAACTGCTCCTTGGACCTGCTAGCTGTTGCTGTTGATGTAGAGGCTTGAGGTCTGTTTTATCGTCGATGGGGGGAGAGGTATCCTCCTCATGGTCTGGAGGATCAGATACGTCAGACTCGGAGGCTGATTCCTCCGAGTCATCTTCATCAGCTTCTCTCCCTGTTGTAGTACCCAGCCCATGCCATTGTGCTGGTGCTTTTTCTCCCTCCTCAAAAAGAGTGAGCCACTCTCCCTGTTTTCAAGTTCAAGAAGCTCTCCCTTACTCACTGAACGTTTGTGGAAATCCACNTTGATGTAGAGGCTTGAGGTCTGTTTTATCGTCGATGGGGGGAGAGGTATCCTCCTCATGGTCTGGAGGATCAGATACGTCAGACTCGGAGGCTGATTCCTCCGAGTCATCTTCATCAGCTTCTCTCCCTGTTGTAGTACCCAGCCCATGCCATTGTGCTGGTGCTTTTTCTCCCTCCTCAAAAAGAGTGAGCCACTCTCCCTGTTTTCAAGTTCAAGAAGCTCTCCCTTACTCACTGAACGTTTGTGGAAATCCACGTTTTTTTTGCGGATGACCTTCTTAGCTCCTAGGTCCCACTGTCTATAAGCTCTGTGGGCGGTGTCATAGCCAATGAAAAATGCACTTTTGTGCTCTTGCATCGAGCTTTCCAGGACCCTCACCCACCTGGACCTTGGCAAAGCCGGTGCAACCGAACACCTTGAGATGGGAGGCGTCCGGCTTCCTACCCAACCAGGCTTCTTAAGGTGTCTTCAGCTGCTGTATCTGCTTCTTCTTGCCTCTCCTTTGCAAAGGTGCTGCAAGTGTGAGGTTCACAAAATACATAGCCATGCATGCTGATTCAGCCCACAACCTAGGAGGCAGCTTGGCGTCAAAGAGCATGCACCTTGTCATGCCAAGGAGGGTCTCATTCATCCTCTCTGCTACGCCGTTGCTTTGAGGTGATTAGGGAGTAGTTTTCTGGTGTTCAATACCATGTGTCTTGAGCTACTCCCTGCAGGCTTCGTACTCCACCCCATTGTCCGTCCTGAATGCCTTCACCTTCCTTCCACTCTGTCGCTCAACCATAGCGACAAAGGCTTGCAGATTCTCCTTCACCTCACTTTTCTTTTTGAGAAAGTATGTACAGACCTTGCGGCTGTTGTGGTCAATGCAGGTGATTAATTATCTGCTGCCTCCATTGGACAGTATGCGAACGGGACCATACACGTCAGAGTGGATGAGGTCAAGAGGTGCAAAAGTGCGCGTACCATTATGCTTGAAAGGTTTCTTCTTGGCCTTGCCTTGAAGGCATGGCTCACACAAGATCCTAGCTCCCTCCGCCTCATCACCTAGCTCCATCCCACGCACTCCCTGCTTATCCATGATTAGCAATGTGCGATGTGCCACATGCCCAAAGTGCCTCTGCTACAGGTTCTTGGACGATGTGCACTGGCTAGAATGAACAGCCTCGATGGTTGTATTTGCTTCCGGTTTTGTTGCCGAATCTTCCGCTGCAACTGCTTCTGCTACTCCAACATGTCCTTTGTCATCAAAATCTGCATCGCTGCTCTCCTCATCATCACTCCCGGCCGAAGATTCAGCCGTTGACGTTGTCATTTTGGTCTGCAAGACATAGAGTCCATCAACGCTAGGGATCTCTGCAACAACCTTCTGCTAGGGTAGGAGATGTTGATGTCCTTGGTAGGGACTATCACTGCTTCCTTCTCTATAAAAACAACTGTCATACCATGGTTAGTTATCTTAGAGACGGAGAGCAGGTTGGCTGTGAAGGAGGACAAGTAGAGTGCCCCCTCTAGCTTGAGGTCGGAGTCCGCACCGTTGACACCCATTGTGACCAGCTTGTCACCAATCCCCTCAGTTGCCTCAACCTTGCCGTTGGCGACTCTGAAGTTCTTGTTGCATGGAGCAAGAGAGATGAAGTCTCTCTTCTCATAAGTGGTGTACTCGTTTGTACCAGAGTCAAGGTCGTAAGCTCCTAGCCTGAGTATCACCCTCCCTCCCATTTCCCCCTTGCCATTCATCCTCGTCTCCTCCCTCCTTCTTGGGTGCCCGGCACTCCCGAGCCCAGTGTCCAGCCTTACCATAGTTATGGCAGTTTCCTTGACGCTTTGGACCCCTTCCACTATTACCAGTGCCGTTGTTTCCCTTGTATCCGGAGGAGGAGGTATTGCGGAAGGTACTGCTGCTTCTTGAGGCAAAGGCAGCCATGTTTTCTTCACTACTGCTGCGATGCATGGCTTCATTCCACACATACTCCGAGACGGTGGTGTAGGATACTTGCTCGTCAGTCCACCCTCCAATCACTGTGATCATAGGACCCCAGCTCTCCGGAAGTGTCATCAGAAAAATCATGGCCTGCATATTGGATTTCAGGTCTCACCCCATGCCGTTGGCTTGTCGCAGGAGCATCTCAAAATTCTGCATAAAGGCGGAGACATCCTCCCCTTCACCAAGCCTCATACTGATGAGGTTCCATAGAATAAAGAGACGGTTGGCAAGTGAGGAGGACTGAAACACCTTGCCTAGTTTGGCGTATGCAGTGGCTGCCACTACACAACCGCTGATGTGTGAGAGGACTGAGGGTTGTATGGAGGACACGAGAATGACAAGAGCCTTCTTGTTGAGCTTGACCCATGCCATAAGGTCAGCACCCTCCTCCTTTGGTGCTGGGATACTTCCTTCAAAATATCCTAGCAAGTCTCTATCATCCATGATGATCTCAAACTGCCACTTCCAGAGCGCAAACCCCTCTTCATCAAAATTGAGGATGGGAGAATGATTCCCTGGTTCCCCTGTCCCTGCCATCCCTACACCTACAACTACTACAGTTGCTGCACCTGTTGTTGATGCCGATGCACTTGTGTTTGAGGATGTTGTAGGCTGTTGGTGAGAAGAGGCAGTTGCTTGCCCTGTTCACGTTGGTGGATGCAAGCAGATGTAGGCTGATGTAGGCTGATGTAGGCTGATGTAGGCTGATGTCAGCTCCTAAGGCAGAAAGGTGCAGATGTGTTGCATTCCCCTCTGGCTGATGATTGACCTTCAAACAGAGAGGTTGGATGAGAGCGAAGGCGATCTTACTGCTTGTGACTTTGGCGGTTGCGTGCGTGAAACTTCTCTAACCAGAGGAGTAGGCCCATAACCCTTTGTTACCTACTGAGCTAACCACCTCCGGCAGAGAAGCCGTGAAACATAAAAGCTCACAAAGGTTTTTACACCTTCTTCCTTTGCAGGTATGTGTCATGCACCCCAAACTTAATCAGGCATACACTTCACCTTCAAGAGTACTAACGCCTTAGCATTACATCTCAAGAAGAGCTCAAGTTGTCAATACGCAAGAGAGCATCAAGCAAGGGTTGATTGATCAGAATGCAAGACAAGTCCTTCTATAGCTGTCTGTCCAATCCTAGAACTCAAAAGCATATTCCTGAGTTATTGCTTGACCCTGCCACATCACCAAGAAACTTGCATTGTGGGCTTGACACATAAGCATCCTTGTGCCAAGGTGACTAATGAGTCGTGTTGCTTCCTACAAGCTACAGAATTTCTTTCTTGGAAGCTTCCATAACAACCAAGATGTGCATGGATCCAGGGTCGAACTCATGACCTCTCACTTGGCCAAATCAACAAAATGGCCATGTTAACCACTCACCTTCATGTTGTACTCACAGGTCATATCTCACATGAGATAGAGCATACTTGAGTCACCTTACAACAAATCCAGGGGTCATACCTCCACAAGGGGCAGAGCGTTCCTGATCCGTCGTACAAGACTGAACAAGGGGCAAACATATTCAACAAGAAGGAATATGCCACTAGTCATGACCAAATAACTTCACTATGTGTGGTCAACATTGACAACTCGTAATACGAGTCGCAAATGGTCAAAGGGAAAAACAATGCTTTGGATATACTAGTTTTCAACTAGCAAGTACAATGACCTTCAATATGTAGTGGCATAGTGTGGCTACTATGCACAATGACGAACCAAAGTAGGCATATGTCAGTTACCATGACCAAAGAATTTCAATATGTATGGTCAACGTTGATGACTCATATTACGAGTCACAAATGGACAGAGGGGGTAACAATGGTTTGGGAGTACTAGTTTTCGACTAGCATGTACAAAGACCTTTAAAAATTAGTTTTACAGTGTTACTACAATGCACAATGACCAACCAAGGTAGGCATATGTCACTGACCATGACCAAAGAATTTCACTGTGTGGTCATTTTCGACAACTCATAACAAAACTCAACAATGGTCACGGGGGGAAGCAATGGTTTGGGAATACTAGTCATCAACTAGCCAGTAGAAATTTCATGAAGACGTAGTGGCACCATGCACCATGACCAACCAAAGTAGGCATGTATACTGACCATGATGAAAGAATTTCACTATGGGTGGTCAACGTTCATAGCTCATAATATGAGTCAAACATGGCCAAAGTGGGAAACAATGGTCTGGGAATACTAGTTACTGACTAGCAAGTACAAAGATCTTGAATAAGTAGTGGCACTGTGTGGCTGCCATGCACAATGACCAACCAAAGTAGTCATGTGTCACTGACCATGACCAAAGAATTTCACTGTGTGGTCAGTATTACCAACTCAGAATATGATTCAAAAATGGTCAAAGGGGAAAACAATGGTTTGGGAATACTAGTTATCAACTAGCATGTATAACTACCTTCAATAAGTAGTGGCACCTTGTGGTTACCATGCACAATGACCAACCAAAGTAGCCATATGTCACTGACCATGACCAAAGAATTTCACCGTGTGTTGTCAACGGTGACAACTCATAATACAAGTCACAAACGGTCAAAGGGGGAAACAATGCTTTGGGAATACTAGTCATCAACTAGCAACTACAAAGATCTTCAATACGTAGTGGCACGGTGTGGCTACCATGTACAATGACTAATCAAAGTATCCATATGTCACTTACCATGACCAAAGAATTTCACTATGGGTGGTCAACGTGGACAGCTCATAATACAAGTCACGAATGATCAGAGGGGGAAGCAATGGTTTATGAATACTAATTGTCAACCACCAAGTACAAATACATTCAAGAAACAGTGGCACAGTGTGCCAGTGACCAACCAAATGAGGCATATGTCAGTGACAATGACCAAAAGATTTCACAATGTGACGTCAATGATGCCAATTCGTAATAGGAGTCACAAATGGTCAGAGGGGGAAACAATGGTTTAGGATTACTAGTTATCAACTAGAATTTGAAAAGACCTTCAATAAGTAGTGGCAAGCTGTGGCTACCATGCACAATGACCAACCAATGTAGGCAGATGTTACTGACCATGACCAAAGAATTTCACTGTTTATGGTCAACGTTGACAACTTACAATACAAGTCACAAATGGTCAGAGGGGAAAACAATGACCTGGGAATACTACTTATCAGATATCACGTACAAAGACCTTCAATAATTGCTGGCATGGTGTGGCTACAATGCACAATGACCGACTAAAGTAGACATACCTCACTGATCATGACCTAAGAATTTCACTATTTGTGTTCAGCATTGACAAATCATGATACGAGTCACAACTAGGAAGAAGGGGGAAACAAAGGTTTGGGAATACTACTTATTGACTAGCAAGTATAAATAACTTTATCAAGAACTAGCATGGTGTGGCTACCATGCACAATGACAAACAAAAGTAGGCATATGTCTCTGACCATGACCACAGAATTTCGTTATGTGTGGTCAACGTTGCCAACCCATAGTACGAGTCTCGAATTGTCAGAGAGGGGAACAATGGTTTCAGAATACTAGTTATTGACTGGCAAATACAAAGATTTTCAATATGTAGTCGCACGGTGTAGCTACCACACACAACGACCAACCAAAGTAGGCATATGTCATTGACCATGGCCAAAGAACTTCACTATGTGTCATTAATGTTTACAACCCATAATATGGGTCACAGATGGTCAGAGGGGGAAACAATGGATTAGGAATACTAGTTATCAACTAGCATGTTCAAATAAATTCAAGGAGTAGTGGCACAGTGTGGCTACCATGCACAATGACCAACCAAAGTAGGCACATGTCACTGACCATGACCAACGACTTTCACTATGGGTGGTCAACGTTGACAACTCAAAAATACAAGTCACAAAATGTTAGAGGGGGAGACAATACTAGTTATCAAGTAGAAAGTACAAAGACCTTCAATAAGTAGTTGCATGGTGTGGCCACCATGCACAATGACCAACCAAAGCATATATATGTCAGTGATCATGACCTATGAATTTCACCAAGTGTGGTCAACGTTGACAAATCATAATACGAATCACAAATGGTCAGAGGGGGAAACAATGATTTTTGGATACTAGTTATTGACTAGCAGGTACAAAGATCTTCAATAAGTAGTAGCACACTGTGGCTATCATGCACAATGACCAACCAAAGTAGCCATGTGTCACTGACCATGACCAAAGAATTTTACTATGTGTGGTCAACGCTGACAATTCATAACATGAGTCACAAATGGTCAGAGGGGGAAACCATGGTTTAGGAGTACGTTTTATTGCCTAGCAAGTACAAAGACCTCCGATAAGCAGTGGCGTGGCATGGCTACCGTGGAGAATGACAGCCAAAGTAGATATGTGTCACTGACCATGACCAAAGAATTTCACTATGTGTGGTTAACATTGACAACTCGTAACATGAGTCACAAATGGCAAGAGGGGGTGACAATGGGTTGGGATGGGAATGTTTCTTTTTGACTAGCAAGTATAAAGACCTTCAATAAGTAGTGGTACGGTGTGGCTAGCATGCACAATGACTAACCAAAGTAGGCATGTGTCATTGTCCATGAACTAAGGAATTCACTATGTGTGGTCAACATTTACAGTTCAGAATACGAGTCACAAATGGTCAGATGGAGAAACAATTGTTTGGGAATACAACTTATTGACTAGCAAGGAAAATGACCTTCCATAAGTAGTGGAACGGTGTGGCTACCTTGCACAATGACCAACCAAAGTAGGCATATGTCACAAACCATGACCAAGGATTTTCATAAGTGTGGTCAACATGGACAACTCGTCAAAAGAGTCACAAATGGTCAGAGGGGTAAATAGTGGTTTGGAATACTATTTATTGACTAGAAAATACAAATACATTTAATAGGTAGAAGCACGGTGTGGCCACCATGCACTGTGACCAACCAAAGTAGGCATATACCACTGACCATGACTGAAGAATTTCACTACGTGTGGTCAACTTTGACATCTCTTAATACGAGTCACAAATGGTCACAGGAGGGAATAATGGTTTGGGAGTAATATTTATTTACTGGCAAGAACAAAGACCTTCAATGAGTGGTGGCACGGTGTGGCTACTATGCACAATGGCCAACCAAAGTAGGCACATGTCACTGAAGATGAGCAAAGATTTTCACTACGTGTGGTCAACATTGACAACTCGCAATACGATTCACAAATGATAAGAGGCGGAAACAATGGTTTTGGAATACTAGTTCTCAACTAGCAAGTACAAATACCTTTAATACCTTTAGTAGCACGGTATAGATCTCATGCACAATGACCAACCAAAGTAGGCATATGTCACTGACCATGACCAGATAACTTCACTATGTATGGTCAAACTTGACAACTCATAATACAATATACAAATTGTCAGATGATGGAAAATTTGTTTGGAAATAATAGTTATTGACTAGAAAGTTCAAAGTCCTTCAATAAGTAGAGGCACGGTGTGGCTACCATGCGCAATGACCAACCAAAGTAGGCACATGTCACTTATCATGATAAAAGAATTTCATTATGGGTGGTCACCATTGACAACTCATATTTGAAGTTACAGATGGTCAGAGGGGGAAACAATTAGTTTGGAGTACTGGTTATTGAATGACAACTACAAAGACCTTTGATAAGTAGTGGCACGGTGTGGCTACCATGCACAATGACCAACCATAGTAGGCATATGTCATAGACTATGACCAAAGGCTTTCACTATGTGTGGTCAACGTTGACAACTCATAACACGATTCACAACTGGTCAGATTGGGCAACAATGGATTTGAAAAACTAGTTTTTGACTAGCATGTACAAAGACCTTCAATGCGTAGTGGCACGGTTTGGCTACCATGCACAATGACCAACCAAAGTAGGCATATGTCACTGACCATGACCAAATAACTTCACAATGTGTGGTCAAAGTTGACCATTCATAATACAATTCACAAATGGTCAGAGTGGGGAAAAGTGGTTTGGAAATACTAGTTATCAACTAGCAAGTACAAAGACCTTTAATAAGTAGTGGCACGGCGTGGCTACCATGCACAATGACCAACCACAGTAGGCATATGTCACAGACTATGACTAAAGGCTTTCAATATGTGTGGTCAACATTGACAGCTCATAACATGAGTCACAAGTGGTTAGAGGGGGGAACAATGGTTTGGGAATACTGGTTAGTAACCAGAAACCACAAAGACCTTCAATAAGTAGTGGTATAGTGTGGCTACCATGGACAATGACCAACCAATCTAGAAACATGTCACTTACCATGACCAATAAAGCTCACTATGTGTGGTCGACATTGACAATTCATGATTTAAGTCAGAAATGGTCAGAGGGGTGAAAAATGGTTTGGGAATTTTAGTTATCTGATAGCAAGTACAAAAACCTTCAATCAGTAGTTGCACGGTGTGACTACGATTCATAATGACCAACCAAAATAGGCATATGTCACTGACCATGATCAAATAATTTCACTGTGGGTGGTCAACGTTGAAAACTCATTTTATATGTCACAAATGTTCAGACGGGGAAGCAATGGTTTGCAAATACTATTTATTAACTAGCGAGTACAAAGACCTTCAATACGTAGTGGAACGGTGTGGCTACCATGCACAATGACCAACCAAATTAGGCATATGTCACTGACCATGACCAAATGATTTCACTATGTTTGGTCAACATTGCCAACGCTTAATACGAGTGAAAAATGGTCAGAAGGGGGAACAATGGTTTGAGAATATTAGTTATCCACTGGCAAGTACAAAGACCTTCAACAAGTAGTGGCACGATTTTGCCACCATGCACAATGACCAACCAAAGTACGCATATGTAGGTGACCATGACCAAGTGATTTAACCATGTGTGGTCCCATTGACAACCCATAATACGGGTCACAAATGGTCAGAGGGGGGAAAATTGGGTTGAATATACTAGTTATCCAGTAGCAAGTGAAAAGACCTCCAATAAGTAATGGCAAGGTGTGGCTACCATGCACAATGACCAACCAAAGTAGGCATACATCACTGACCATGACCAAAGAATTTCACTATGGATGGTCAAAATTGACAACTCATAACACAAGTCACAAAAGTTCAGAGGGAGAAGCAATGGTTTGGGAATAAAATTTATCATACATCAATTACAAAGACCTTCAATAAGTGTCCCTCTCCTTTGGCATGTGGGTCCTGCCATCTATGAGGTTTGTTTCATTCTTTTGTTGCTCGTTGAGTCGGTTGGCCCTCAGCATCCTCAGCCCTTTGCCGTTCAGCCCTCATAGCCCTCTTCCGTTCAGCCCTCGCCATTCAGGTATGGACGTTTGTGCCAGAGGACCTCTCGGTGTTTTTTAAAGGGGATATTTTCCAGGGCTCCCCACGGAGCATTTCCTCAAGGCACTGGCATAGCTTTCTTTTTGTGACAAGTCAAAGTGAGAGCCGAGGGTGAGATCTTGGCTCTCTTGATCGGCAAGCTCATTTTTCCTCCCGCATCGAAGAGAGGTCTCAACCCATTGGGTGGTATATGGTCACACAGCCAAACAGTTCCCCCCTTGTGAAACAGCCAATCGATTGTCCATTGATGGGATGATCTAATGGATGTTGGTAGGCAACACAAAAACAAACATCTTTTCCTCTCACCGAAGGACTGGCTTTGATACCGATGTAATGGCTGCGAGCCCTTTTGTGACGAAACTTCAAAATAGAGGTAGCTCTGAGAGATTTCACTCCATGAAGAGGACGCAAATGGTCGTCACTGCCATTTTGGCTGAGATTTACCATGCGAAGGATGGATTGGGTCATTATAGGGCATCAACGTAAAAGAATCATCCTAGCCTAATTACTTCACGTGGCATTGGCACACCTCATGAAATTATAGGAGTTGAGGAGGATTTATGCAACGGATTTTTCAATGCTGCACTCCTCTTACCTCCATTCTGGCCAATGGCCTATGGGCTAGAGTCAAACTAGACTCTAGACCATATGTGTTTTTTCAGAGGTCTACTACTCGATACATCAGCCTTGAGTCCCGAATCGCGGTTGATATTCTTTAAACCATTTGTATCCCTGAAAGTGTTCTGTACGTTACATTAATCTTCAGCTTCTTACTGTTGGTGTAAATCTCAGGTGATACTTTCTTGGTCAGTGATGAAATCAATGACAATGCAAGATGCCTTAATTGCGAGAACAGGTGTCCTTAACCATTTTGGATTGAACAATACTTCTTTAATTTCTAGCAATTTTATGGCAATCCCTTGTGGCTTGAATACGTCATCTTTCTTGGAGGACAAAAACTAACTTGACTATCCCAAATGACAAATAGTAGGACGACATGATCAACATGATTTTTGAATGAAAATCTTCTTCCAGTTTCACCAAAACCTTCTTATTTATCTCAGACCAAAGAACCAAAAAAGGAAGAGAACAATGGTATCTTCATGCATAGAATCATTCCTTCTTCCCAAAAACCACAACTTTTGCTCTTGAGGAAAACAAAACCGTCACACTCAACTCCAACCTTATGACATTATTCTTACCCAGGAAATTTTTTGCTATTCCGCTACTTGAAATTCCCGATCTGTTTATCAACATCATTTTTGTGGCACACTGGGTCCATTAATCATTTACACCACTGGATCTTAATGAATGATGAAGAATTCCACTGGCTTCGACTTAGGCCAAACCACTTTTAACTCCAATATAGGCTAATCATCCAAGGATCCTTAGCACGTGATCCAAGTACCTCATTGCCTTCTTATTTCTTGTGGTACAAGAACCATCAAGATCCATAGGCAAAGCCAGAAAGTGACCTTTCCAAGACACTGGAACACCATGTAGTGGAAAAATATGACAAACAGCCCCCAACCGCTTTCTATAGCATGTTTTCACTCATTTGGCCCCTTCATGACTATTGGTGGGCATTGAAGGGTTGTAAATTGTGTCCATCTCCAATACTCCAATGCGTGTTTCAATGCAATTGTCCAAAAATTGATAAGGATCTCATACTTCCACCATATCCCTTCTTTGTTTTCTCTTGTTGACATTGTTTAGGGAAATCACAAAATAATTTCACACATGGTCTTTCACAGTCTTGAAGAAAAGACAACAATTTGGAGATCATTACATCTTATTAGGTACCGTAAAAACTGAGTGTGATATCAGAGATTTTTTGTGGTTTGAGGGATGTTTTGTGATTTCTCATCAAAATATGAATCATTAAAGTGTTGAAAAGATAAGAGAATAAAAGGGTTTCTCTTCCCTGGTGATCATTGCATTATTCCACGTTTGAGCACATTCATCATGATGCTTTTGTACCCATCACATACGCTTGTGCCATACCAAGAGGTGCCACAAGGGAGCCCCTGTCAAGCCTTCCTTCTAGCAACAACATTTTGAGCCTTAAAGTTCACAGCTCAAGTGGTCGGTCAATCACAAGCATGTGTGATGGATCATACAGTCTTGCGCTTGAGATTATGGAACCACACTAAGCTATCGTACAAAACTTCCAGAGGCCTTGTAGGAGCCACCGGCCTAGAAATCTTGAGGAAGGGGAACAACAAGACATCAGTAATGGTTTCGTAATTCACTGTGCATCATGCCTCAACAAAGGGATGTTGTATTCTCACTCGAGCACACAATACTTATTGATTGAGGAAACTTTTGAATAGCAAGACGTGATTGAAAAGATAAAGGAGCTTTCCTTTGTTAAATTTGCCACAAAGTACCCATCAGATAAATAGAGGGACTCCCGTTTTGTGAAAGGGGACCTGTCAGGCCCCGCTATTGTGGGAGCCGGTAGGATCCTGGACGTTTATGGAACTCAAAATCACATCAGAAGGAAGAACAAAGCTTAGTAAAAGACGAGAAGGGTCAATTAATTTCCCTTGAAGCAAGATCTTTCCTTCAGAATACACCTCTTAAAATCCCATAAAAAAAACTTGAAAATGTTATTCATCCGTCGAAAGGATGGGCTTGAACCATCCTCCATCCAGTTTTTACAGGGCCTCATTATCACCCCCGTGTTGAATTGCATCAAGTTCCATGGTTGAATGTTTCCTGACAGTGAGTCAAATTCAAAGTAAAGATACGAAATTTCACTGTGTTTTTTCTCTAATTACACTCTATTGGCAATTTAGCTATGCTCTAGTTTATCTGTAGTTTCACTTTCCTTGCCCTCCAGTTTCTCTTTAGTTCTGCTCTATTTGTGCTTCAGTTCTGATGTACATGTTCCATACTTAGCATTACACACTCCTGGTGTTCTATGATGATTTTCACTACAATACATTTTTACTCCGGTTGAACTCCATGTGTCATTAGTCTATTATCTATTTGTGCTCTAGCTTCTCCCTGTTTAAGCTCTTATCGAACTTGATATCACTCTTGTTACAATATACTGAATATCTATTTGTGCCACAGCTTCATTCTGGTGGTTGTTTAGTTGCACTTGTACACTCTTTATCTTATCTTTAGTGTCTAGTTGAACTCAAGCTACATTGTTTTCTTACTATACATTGCTCTTATTGTACTTCAGTAGCACTCTAGTTGGGCTTTCACTCCAATTATAATTTGCTTTCAATACATTCTACTTCTTGCTTTGAGTTAAATTTTTGCTGCAGTGGCAATCGAATTGTAGTCTGGTTGAGTCCTAATTTCTCTAATTTCATGTCAGTTGTGTTCTAGTTGACACATTTTTGTGCTCTAGTTTCACTCTGAATCTAACTAAAAGTACAAAACTTTCTCAAATTTCTTGCGCTGTGATAGTGATCTAGTTGCACAGTAAACATGCTCTATTCATGCTTTGCTTGTACTATATTTGTAATCTAGTTTCACTCTGTTTGTGTTCTATTTCTTTTCTTAATGCACTGTTATTTCTATTTTTTCATTCTGGCCGGGTCTTCAGTTACATTATAGCCGTCTTCTAGTTTCTAGGATTCACTCTAGTTTGGCCATGGCTGCACTCCAGTTAATGTCACTGGGTCTTCAGTTACAATACAGTTGTTCTTGAGCTGTACTCTAGTGGCTCTCTATTTACGCTGTAGTTGTGCTCTAGCATACTCATGCTACGGTGGGAAAATATTAAACATTGAGGTGTGCTCTAGTTGCACGTGCAATCTAATTACTCTAGCTCCTCTTTAGTTTAATTCCATATTCTTTCTCACTTTGATCTATATGTTAGTTTAACTCATACTTCAACTGAAATCTGGATTGTCTTTAGTTTCACTCTGCTTGTGCTTGATTTGCAATCTAATTGTGCGATAACTTCTCTATTGTGATTCTCTAATTGTGCTCCATTTGCACCATAGTGATGCACTGGATATGAGAAATCTTCATTTTCAGTTCTCATCTTGTGCCATGTTAGGTTTGCTCTTGTTCTTCTCTATGTAAAATTCATTTACACTCAGCTATTGCTCTATTGTCACCGCAAATGTGCTCTATTTGTTGTATTGGTGCTTTGTATTTTTCTGCAATCTCACCATATGTGTACTCTAGTTGTGTCCTACTTGCACTTTCTTTGCATTCTGTTAAACTCTGTGGTCAATTTTCTCATTTTGTACTCTCTTCTTCTCTCAAGTGTAATGTGAATTGAGCAGAAGAACGTACAGTGGTTAAAGGAAGTAAAAAGGCATTGATGATAGAGATTACATGAACAGAAAACAATGGACAGCAGAGATTTCATTGTTCAAACTGTTGAAAAAGGTATTACCTACCCCCTATTGTAGCAAAAACGTAAGATCTATAAACATCTAGAAAATAAATAGAGAAAATAAAAACTATAAAAGACATGCAATCACTCCATCGGCATGACTGATTTGAACTAAGATCTTTTCACTTTGGATGAGCCTTGCTTGTGCTATACTTGCATTCTACTTGCACTCCGATTGTGCTCTGGTCACTTCTAGTTTTTCTCTCTTTTTCCTCTGGTTTCTTCTAGTTTTTCTCTCTTTGCCCTCTGGTTCCAGTCTCCATCTAGGTTTTTTGTCTGGTTGCACTCTTGTTTTGTTCTAGTTGCCCTCTAGTTCTGATCTGCTTGCACTCTCTTTGCGCTCAAGTTCTACTTTGATTGTGCTCTTCTTGTCCACTAGTTATGCCCTGGATGCACTCTTGTTTTTCCTTTGTTGCATTCTACTTCTTCTCAATGTACTCTCTACTTTTTTCTCCATGTACATAAAAAAAATTGTTGTACCCTATTGATTTTTTAATTTGATGTTCTGGAGCTGAGGTTGAATGGTGTCACTTTTTTGTTGAATTCATTTCAAGGAACACCAAAACAACTGCAAATGAATCCATACACATGTAAAAAGTTTCAGGGCAAAGGATCCTTTCAGCTTGAACTGAGATTTATGGATCCTTTGCTTTTAGTGATGCATGGGTGTAGCATGTGAATTCCTGACCATTTTCTCAATTTTAAATTGTGTTTTCTCCATCTGGTATCCCTCTCAGCCAGTACCAAGATAAACAGATGTCACTCTCAGCAGAAGGGAAGTACCCAGAAGAAGCCTGCAAAGTCATAAGTTTTTCAGAAATGTGGTTTCCAAGACCACCAAGGAAGTCATGGAGCAAAGGCCCCATAGCTTCAGCATGAACCAGCTCAAGCGGATGAGACATGAGATGGTTAGAAGTGGAGAAATGGGAGCGATGCATCTTTCCTTGAGTGCAGTCAAGGCAGTCGGCATAGCAAGGGAACCAGAAAGAGTCATCATGAGGGCCATGAGTAGGACACACGCGAAGTAGACGGTCGATAGCAACTGAGTGAGTGTGGCACAAATGGCGATGAAGCAGAAAGGTGTGCTCAGAAGACAGGGGCAAGGAAATAAGCACCAGTGCAGAGGCAGCGGAAGATGGAGGAAGGTACAAAGGAGCGTGGAGAAAACGATCACAATGCAAGCCGCGGAGCATAACACACTCAGAGGACTGAAACGAGAATTTTTTTATGCCACGGCTAGAGACAAGGCGGTCACAGACAGAAGTTTGGGCACCTACTGCACATCAGGCAAGAACAGATCTCCCCAAGGACAAACAAGATGAACAACACCCACACCTTGGAAAGGCAGCAACTGGTTGGAGGCAGTGCGAGAAAAGCCAATGTTACCAACGGGCCCAATGGGCCTGCACAGCCAACACCAGGCGCGCAACATCAGAAGGATGAGGGTACTTAGGTTCTAAGTGGTCATACTGGCCGTTGTTCCAGCATGCAGGGCCAGAAGAGGAGGATGCCTAGTGTGCAAGAACATTATCCCTACCCTTACCACCTCGGCCACTGCCACCACAAACACCACCCTTGCATCCACCACCACCGCTGCCACAGGCAGTGCCAAGGGAAGAATTCATACCCTCGAAAACAATGGAAGGAGTGCTGGAGGAAGAAGGGTTGGGTGTAGAGGATCAGGATGTGACAGAAACCATGGTGGCAGGTCTAAGAATTGCTCCACCAGTCAGTGAGACACGATGTGATAAACTTGTATAGTGCGCCAATGCCAGGGGGTGCATCAGAAAACAGTCTGCACATTGACCTGCGCAAACTCAGCAGCAGGGACATATATTAAGAGATATAGCAGCTGAGGGATGAGGCCAGAAACAATGGTGAGACAGGCGGAGATCTAACCAGGCACAGCCTTACCAAGCTCACGAAGGAGCTAAAGGCTGCATGTTCAGGAAGCGTCTTTTATCTCATCAGAGGGCATCTGTAGCTGGTTGAACTGGACTGTCAAGGTATCCTGGACAGCATGCCCAGTGACTGTCTTGCAACGACGGATCAGTGCATACGCCTCGACTGGGTCAGCCGACTTGCTGTGCGGTGTCATGGTGTATGTTACAATCCCATCAATGAGATAATCTGGACCCGCAATGATAAGGGCGTAGACAGCACAGGCAGAATCAGAGGGCTGAGAAGTGAAAGGGGTGGCGGTAGCAGGGTTAGGCAGGAAGTAGTGTTTCCACAGCAGCTCATGTTGTACCCAGGACCTGAAGCGCATCTCCCACAGTGAGAAGGTGAGCTTAGGAGTGAAATTTGGTGGCATCGACTTAGCTTTGTGCTAGCACTACGGGGGAAGAATAGCCCATGCAAGGACAGCAGCTGTAGTATACTGTGTGGCTGCAGCAACAGTGTTATTGGGAAATGCAGCGCTGTGACCAGAGGAGCACACATTGGAAGCATAAGTTGTAGCAGCAGCAGCCACCGCAGGATTGCATGCAACAAGAAGGCACTGCCGCAGCTGCTCCTGCAGCTCGGCGATGGTTGCCTCATGGTCAAGCATGGTACGGGTAAGAATGAAGAGGAAAACACAAATATGCGGCACTGGAAGCAAAGGTGGCGGTAGCAGCTGCAGCACCGGCAAGCACTGCAGCTGCAAGGCCAAGAGAGTCAATTGCAGGTGGTGCAGAAGAATTGTCTCAGCTAGCTTCAGCGGGGTGCCTGGGCTGAGGTGGAGGTCTCCTCGTGGGGAAAGGGTTTATTCTCTGTAATTGAGGTGCACAGCGTGGTTGCTCTTGGCCGGACTGAGAAGCACGACGCTGAGACGGAAGGAAGTTATCAAAAGTGTAGCAGTGCTGCTTCACCTCTGCCTAATCGTGCTCGCAAACTGCTGCTGTCTAGTAACAATCTTCTTCAGTGTAGTAGCCATGAGAGTTGAGGCGGATACTCGGCTTCGCTCGCGATCATTGGAATCTTCCTAGGCAGCATTGTGTTCATCAGCAATGCATGCCTCTGTGGCTGTAGAGGGGCTGTACCCGATGGGCTTGAGCTCTGGGGGAGAAGCCAAGATTGCGTGTGGCAGCAGCTGTTTCTGCTACAGAATGATTGGAGGATGCTGGGATTGTTTCTGCTGCACTGCGCCACTACTGCTGCTGGGATTCTCCTGTGCTACTACTGATTCTGTAGAGCACAATTGCTTCTACTCGCGACTGATTCTTCTGCTGCCTGTGGCTGCTTTGGCTGCTACTGCTGAATCCCACTGCAAGAGACGCAGACGGAATCCTACATTTTTCTGATTCCCTTGGCTGCTGCTGCAGTTGCCTGCGGCTGCTGCTGCTCTTGCTGCTGCACGTGGATGATATTTCTGCTGTGTGAAGGTGCTGCTGCTGCTGCTGCTCATGGCTGCTTTGGCTGCTGCTACTGCAGCATGCGGCTGTTTTGGCTGCTGCTGCAACTTCCCCGGTCAGAGACGCAGTGGGAACCCTAGATACCACTGCTGCCCGCAGCCGCTGTCGCTGCTGCTGCTGCACGCGGCTGCTGATGCCGCTGCTTGCAGTTGCTGCTGCTGCTGCTGCATACGTCTACTCTGGCTGTTGCTCCAATGGCCCGCTTGTAGAGACACAGCTGGAAGCCCTGCTGCTGCTGCTCATGGCTACTGCTGCAGCTGCTGCTGCATCAGTCAGAGACTTTTGTTGCTGCTACTGTAGCTGCCTGAATTTGGAGACACAGTGAGAAGTATACAAAATGCTGCTGCTGTGGATGGATTTTTAGGATGCAGGTGCAGCTACAGGATGGCTAATAAGAAGGCCAATAGGGATAGTAATAGCAAGGAGTGCTGCTCCCGCCGCTAGAAGAGAAGCCGGAGTGGCACTTGCACATATTGTTGCTGCTGCAGATGGAGTTGTAGCTCTTGCAAAAGGTTAAGGGCTAAGAATGTCAAGCATTCAGATGAGTGCAGTAAAATTTTCTGCCACTGCTATCAGAGGCAGAGCGGGGAGGTGCTGCTGCTGTGTGGCGGCTGACAAGAGGACTGAGAGAACAAAGAGGAGCAGGAGTGTCACTACCACCATTCACGGTGGAGCTCAAACAACAATCGCCGGTGCTGCTGTTGCGATGGTTGACGTCGCCACTGCGGCACAGATGGGTGGGCAAAAACAACTCAGCACACACAAAGAATAGCTGCCGGCTACAGCTATCATGCTGTTGCATCTCGGTGAATGAGGAGAGGAATGAGAGAGCATGTGATTCAAGGTGGGTGGCGTGGAAGATTTACACCCGAGATTCGGGTAAGGCTCTGATACCAGTAAATAAGAGAAATGAATGAGGAGAGGAATGAAAGAGCATGTGGGAGGAAACTACACCATGGATTCAAGCTCGTCCTTCCACAGTAGGAGATATACGGGTAAAGCGCGAGCATGTATGTGGGGACTTGCACAGTAAAGCAAGCTCCATCTGCTGCATTACACGCAAACTGGAACCCACGGCCACTCCTGGGGTCTAGCCAAACCCCAAAACAAATCTGAGAACAGCTACTGCTGGATTAGCAACGGGGAGCTAGTCACACCAACCATAAACCAACGCAAGATGCAAGCATCCTAACATGTTCTGTATCATCCTAAAGTTTATGTGGGCTTGCACGGAAGCATTGAGCCAAAACAAGAGTGGTAGAAAATGCTGCTGGTAGAGCCATCGGTTTAAATTCCAAACTATGCGACTGCGGAGGGCAGAAAAATCAGCTAGGAGAAGTACAAGCCCGGCCTTAATGCATGTATGTTTGCAACTCTGCACCAATTGTGCAGAGTTGCAAACTCTCCTGCATAGATGCTTGTCTGTAGAGTCCAGTAGACAATGGTGGGCTGGTTCTCGCCATGACTAGACATCGCTAGAGGTGCCAGGCGCTGACAAGGTTGGGTGGCTCCAACACTTGTTCTGCGAGCTTCGTGAGTCTGCGCCGAGCATCGATCTGCGCAATTAATCTGGAGTGCTCTTGCCATCGCAGTGAACTCCGGTGTGTTCCATGCACGCACAAAGCACATTGCGGCTGAGCATCATTCGGTGTGTGACCAGGGTGCAACAGCAAGTGATCTCGGTCATCTGGGTCGGTCTTCTCGTAAAGCGGGCTGACTTCATGACCAAGGCATTGGTGTGTGCAAATTTCGGAGTGGCCATTCCTTCTTTCAGGCAACACCCCATCTGAGGGACATTCAGACTCGGGTTATTAGTGTCGTTGAGCATTCTGTTGCGCTTTCGTGTCAGTTTTGCACATGTATGGACATGTGTCACATCGGGACAAGGGGGAGTCTTGATTTGTGTGCCGTCCCCGTCCAGTTTGTGTACTGCTCACTGTGACCACTCGGCCGTTTCCATGCTCATCCACTTCACTGACGGCGACCCAACTATTGCTCATGTAGCGACGACCCAGTGATTGACCCATTTGATCTACATGGCCCAAGATCCTCCCTAGCTGCTTCACTGTTTGCATCCTCTTTACATGTCTGCAATCTGTAGGTGCGATGGTTGCCCCATCCGTGGTCGCTAGGATGTTCTCCGTTAATCATCTTTGGCCTTTTTCTATGTTTTTTTAATTTCTGACGTTCAATTTTCTGTTGGACCCAAATGTGTGAGAGTATGCAGCTCTAGGTTCCGATAATGCCACGTCTTGATTTGTGTGTTCTGAGTTTCAGCAAGAACAATGGTTTTTGGGCCGTTGCTATGCAAACTCACCCTACTGCTTGCTTCACTCGCCATTTGCAGCAGCAAGTACTTGTACTGTGCCTCTGTTAGTTGCACTTTTACATCTTCAGTCGCGGAGAGTGCATCATGTCTCTCCTAGCCGAATCCGTGCTGCATCGCGCTCGCACTGTTGTTGCCAGCCAGAACAACAGCACTAGGAAGCTTCAATGCATCTTCCCACCTTCTATCTCTAGCATGAAGAGTCGAGACCATAACATTTAGCGGCCTCGTCCACGTAGGATCAAGAGGATCCTTCACTTCAACAAGAAACAGACGTGACCATAGCTTTCGAAGGAAAATGCGAGGTCTCCAAGATTCTTCACCATCTTTGGCCAACATTACAACTCAAGAGATTTACAACTTTTGGCATAGGACTTGGTAGCTGCATCTTCTGACAATGAGCATCCGTTTTGAGAGCATTCAAGGCATCATTGTTTGCCCATCCTGTGGAAGTGGAATCAACCATAGCAAGGTATTGTAGAGCAGCTTGACCCATGTACTAATTGGTCCAGGCATGCAGTAGTGGAGGCAATCCCTCACTCTCTTGCCCTCTACAAGGCCGTACATGCTCAAGTGTCCATCCGGCCGCAACACCGTCATTGTGGTCACATCTAAGTAGACGTATCCAGCAGCACGAGTGATCCTGCGTGCCACCTCATTTTGCTCGTAGAAGTCAGCCCAATGGAACTGTGCTGGCAGTTTTCGAGGGTCCTCCGGGTGAGAGATGGGTCGGTACGCCCCCACACATCTGCTGTGGCCAGGCGGGGTGTTGCGAAAGATGACAAGCTTGTTTGGAAAACGAAGACGGAGGTAGCGGAAGACTGCACGGAGGCCACGGGCGTAAACCTCCGTGGGTTCAAAGTGGGCTCCTCGGTTGAGCACAAACACGTCGGCCAAATGCAGCGTGCGCTGCCATGTCCACGGGATGCCCTTTTCAGTGGGACCCCACAGTTGGTAGTTGCGGAAGTAGAGCACACGCAGGCCGGAACAGACAGTAGTCGCGTTCGCACGCACTTCACGGACCATGTGCTTGCGGATAGCAGGCGAGTATTGTGGCAGGGCTCCCTGCCACTCTCTGTCAAACGCTTCTTTGAATGTGTGCTGCTTAGAAGACTTTCCAGGCCGCACCGCAAGGGCAGACAGCAGCGAATCAAACATCTCGTCCTGTAGGGAGTCCCCAATGAATGCAATGGTGCGATTGCGCCCCACCCGCCGGCAGAACTCGCGGCTGTCAAAGGGCTCCACAACATGGCCTGCCCACACTGACCCACCGCAGCCACTCGTCAGAGCACAATCATGCCCAGCGCTGCCATGCACCTCATCGTCACTCGTATTGGCATGCCCTACACCCCACTGGCCCCTGCTGTGCCCAGAGCTTACGGAGGAGCCAGGTGGTCTTGGGCAATCTGCTGCAGGTGTGGTGGAGGGCACAACCCACTCGTACTTGAGTCCAGATCGGACATTCCACTTCTTGGCTGCTGCAGCGACAGCAGCACCAGGCACCTTGCTCCGCCCTCCTGCTTTCGCTACAGCCTGCTCCCATTCATCCGCCACAGCATCTGCCTTCCCAAAGGCAATCCCGCCACCCTTTTGGACATGCGCGATGTCACAAAACTCATGTTCTCGCTCCTTCTCAAACTTCCATGGCAGCCGCCGTGGGGTTGGGTCCAGGACCCACTGTCCCCGCTCCGACACACACCTTTGCCATGCGTGAAAGTCTCTGGACTGCGATACCGCACGCCAGGGTGCAGACGCAGCGGCCAGAGCAGCAGCTCGTGTGGCAGCTGCTGCAAGCCCCCTGGAGCGGGTTATGCCTGCTGCCG
>SZWC01002912.1:29676-60092 GCA_023375785.1 Penium margaritaceum
GAGAGAGAGAGGGAGAGAGAGAGAGAGAGAGAGAGAGAGAGAGAGAGAGAGAGAGAGAGAACACCAATGACAAACACACATACGGATGCGAAAGGAGGAGAGAAGATAGAGGGAGTGCAATGAGACATAACAAAGAATTGATTGACAAGTAAGGCCTAAAAAACAAAACAACACGAGTGTCAAGAGTAGTTGTTGTGGCTACGATAACAAAATGCCGAGCAAAGAGACCCATCTTGGTACGAAGATGAACAGAGGGTTGGTTGAGCTCAAGAACAGGGACAAAGAGCACATTGGAAATTTAACAAGGGGTCAGATGGACCATCAAAACACACCACCGTGATATCCCGGACCGGCAGTGACTGACCAGACTCTGTGCGGACAGACCAAATGGTCGCAATGTGATCCAGCGTGAAAAAGTCACTTTGACAGCATGTCCATGTACCACTAGGCTCACGACATGTTGTCAATGCTAATCAACATGCTAGAAAACATGCTACCTCTCTTGGACACTCAATAGAGGAATCGGAATAACAATTAACAACACATAGTCAAGACTCATCAAGCTTATCACCGTTGTCACATGTGTCCTCATCAAAAGGCGACGGAGCTCCTCAATGAGCATCACCACGAACAATAGACACAAGAGGACAAGCTTTCAAGGGACCACCCAGTTGTGACAACATACTTACACCTCCCTGAGTACGCAATGCCATTTGTTTGCAAAGCTCCACGATCTTGTGATCTCGGGGGTCTCGATCATTTTCTTTGTGTAGGGAAGCAACAACATCATCCACTGTCGTGGTCGTGACACGACCCCCCTATGTGTCATTGGAGGACATCCATTTTGTATGCACTACCTGGGGACTACGTATGATCCTGGTCCAGTCGAGGAGCTGCTCCGACTCCATGAAGCAGTGGGTATCCCCGTAGTTGTAGTAGTGGACAAAGTAATTACTACTACTGTTAGTCTGTTTCTGTTACCACTACTTTACATCGACACATCTCTTTCTCTCCGTCTTTCCCATCCAATTGGTACAACACTTTCAGTCTAGCCACTCTACGTGAAGGAGGACGAGGAAGCAATGGAGGTGGAGCTCGCGAACTGGGACAGATGCATTGAATAGATTGCGGGGATATATCCACCTCCATCCTTGTCCTCGTCCTGCCCCTGATCATCCTTCAGCTCGTGTCTCGATCCCCGGCCCAGTACATAACCTTGTCCTAGAAACCCCCCCTCACCCCCATCATATCCTCTCCATCCTGATTCACATCTCCATCCCCTACCCCCACCAACTCTAAACACACCCAACCTGCACATACACACACATGCCATTAACATGCTACAAGTTGGTGGTGTGCACTACAACTCGCTCCAAAAGGTCAAGTCCAACGCATAGCAAATCATAAGGAGTAGTAGCAGCAGTGGCAGCAGCAGCAGCAAGGAAAAGATGATGGTTAGTTTCTTTCCTGCCTTCTGAACTTACAAAAAATCCACACTTGCGGGTGCACAAGTGATCCTCATGTACCCATGTTACCGTGTCCTTTCCATCCTCCTTTCTGACTCTTCCTTGTCATCACACTCCTCCTCCTCCTCCTCCTACTGCTCCTCCTCCTCCTCCTCCTCCTCCTCATGCTCCTCCTCCTTTTCCTCCTCCTCCTCCTCCACGTCCCGAGGCGCATATATAGGTGCATGTCGTACCTCCAGTAGCCTACCGCAAGCTCTTTGGGACCCTTGTAGAGAGAGTGGAACTCATGTAGTCGAGTCGCCATCATTGCATGCATCTTTGCAATATGCAGTGTCAGGGCCAGCCTGGCCCTGACATTGCATATTGTAGAGGCGAAAAGCTAGCTCAGCGAGCTCCCAACCTTGTCACAGGTCTGTCCTGTCTCAGCCCCGGTCTCACCCAAAAATGGCAAAAGTCCATCACAGTCTCTTGCGGCATGGTGTAGAGCAGACCACACATCGCTCTTGTTGTTTTCTGGGCCTGACCATCCTTACAGGTGTGGTACTAGCGGTGATAGTAGGGCTGGATACCTCTAGAGTCGGCTCACACAACGTCTCTTGTGTGGGCCAACTAATGAGTAAAACATGGTCTCCCAGTAGTCGAAGCCATTGCTACTCCGTGGGGACGGTGCCCTCGGGCTTGAGAGAAGTGGACAAGGTACAGGATGACCACTTGTGAGAGAAATACAACCTAAATCAATGTTGTTGAACGATGTGACTGGTTGTGACAACGAGAAGGTGGTGAGGTGAGGGCTGTGATCCCAGATGCAGCTCACAAATGCGCTCCTCAATGATGTGGATCTTTTCCTTTTGTGTCTTCCTCTATCTCCTCCTCATTTCATGTGCCAGCATGTGATGTGGGGTGGTGAGGCCATGGTGCTATCTAGGATGTAGACTGTTGAACGGATGGTACAGCTCTAGTGGGTCCTCGTGGTGTGTGCTGTGAGGCCCCTAAACTCAACCTTAAAAGCTCCAAAATCTCCATTTATACATCGATCTAACATTGCCACTGACAGCGCATCTCATCCTCCGTCCGACAAAGCTTGTCAATGGAGAGTGACTGCAATGGTGGACTCATGATGCTAAAGGAGGATGAAGAAGAGGACTCTGCCAGCCCCTTGCATTTGTCACGACTGAGAGCCATAGGTGTTACTTAGTATGTGTCAGAACCTCATAATAGTCCAGCCGAAAAGCCGAAAACATTTATCAAAGATATGAAATGCTTGCAATTTTCTGTCTCAGCCTGAATTTGACTAAGTGTTGGTGATGACATCATCACCCATTATGATGATGTCAACACAAACGCTGTCCAAATCAAGCAAAATTTGGAGCATTGATGTTGTAGAGGATGGTGTGTAGAAAAACTTAGAAAAGCTAAGAAAATTTCAAAATCAGCACGGTTTTTGTCAAAGTTAGAAGTCTAGGGAAAATCTACATGTAAGAGTGTCTTTTCATTTCACGTAACCAACAGGGCACAAAATGAATCACAAGTGGTTGCAATCGACATGATATCACCAGGAATTCTCCTTACACATCCAAAACAACCTTCATTTGTTGTTTTCCCACCCTCACATGTTTGAAGTGGTGGTGAATGTTTCTTGAAGCTGCATAGACTGCGTAGCAACATCACGTGCCCCATTTGCTACTGGAGAGGATTCGACAATCCTTTGTTGCACCCATGGTGAAGGTGTGGTGATGTGGTTTTAAGTGTTGTCGCTAGGACTTCTGCACTGTTGTAATGTATTGCGAAGGGTCACCACAGCTTGGTGAGTCCTCCTAGGACTATGGCTATAGCTGTTAATCTCACACATGCTGCCACTGTTGCGTCTTTGTTGCACAACTCAACGAGGAGTGTTTCGCTACTCTAACTCCATGAGAAACATTCAAGAAGCTTCATGACCTTGATTCTGCTATTGTGACGGCGTTGTCTAGTTAGTGGATACATTAGCAAGCATGTAATTGCAAGACACAACAAGCGTTAGGCTAAGGAAGAGCACAAAGTCTTACAAGCTTCAATAGCTTAGAAATGCAGAGATAATTCACAACTCAAGAGGACAAAGCATACATACTTGCCACGACACACAGCACGTGTTGCACGCAACAGCTTCAGTTTGTATGAAAACCAGCCCCAAAGCCATTGTTTTGGCCATAACTCTTTGTACATGCATCCAAATGCAGCAGCTAGAGATGCAGAACATCTTCAAATGCTATAACTGGTCGTACGCACAAGTCCAGCATCAATTGGCAGACACACAATGCAAAACAAGCAAACCGCGCTCAAGAGCTAGTCCACCAAGATAACTCTAGGGGCTGTGTAAAAGTTGCATAGCACCCCTTTCAGTACGAAGACTCCGGACAATTGTCTAGTAGCCGCTGGTGGGTGGCGCCACCAGCTGTTGATATTCTTTCTTGGATGATTTATTGTAAGGAATTTTGTACTTCCATTTGATTGATGGATTCGGAAAGGGTTTGAATCTTCTAGTTGATATGGATTTCATTTGTGATATTTTTCAAAGAAAGATATTTTTCAAGGATTTCATTTATGGGGAAACTTTAAAGGTAAATATTCACATCTGGAGAGAATCAATAAGATGTCATTGAATGATGGTACAAATTGAAAAGAAGGGCTTATATTGTTACGTACTAGACGTTCATGAGTCCCTAATCTTTCTGAGTGGGTATTTCGAGACCTCGATTTTCCCTCCAAAAGACGGGGGCAATTTGGCCAACTGCCCTTGCCATCCGGCAATCTTTCTTGCACAATCTGACAACTTCAACCACTTCCGAGTATAATCAGCAAAAGCATCAAGGCCTTTTGGTCAACCTCTCAACGCATCAAGAAACATCAAAATCTATAAAGATGCATCTCGCATCTTTGCCTTCGGTCTTTAAAGCCCCCCAATTCGTCGGCAGAGCTTCTCGATGTGATCACTCATGACGCGACTTCACAAGCGTCACTTGTCGATCCACCAAATGGTTGTGAATGCGTCTCAATTGTAACTCAAGACTTGTGTATCTGTGTTCATTCATTTTGACACTTGTCATCAAAACACACTTTGCTCCAATGTCCCGAATCATCAAACTGTATTCTGCCTTGCATCTCATACCTCTTCACCATCTATTCTCCGTTCGGCATAATACTTGGTATCAAAGCGTAGGGGTGATAAAGAGGCATCTGATTATGTTACTCATCAGGAGGACTACCTTAAACAAGCCGTCGGCCCATCACGCACGTCAAGACTTTGCAGACTTCACAACGATGTCGTGAAGCGAGTGAGCACTTCCAAAGACCAATAGGGGGTCTTTGGTGACGACTCGGTGATGGAGGAACCAAACATGCCTCTGCACTTGAAGCCTAAGTGGCAACAAACGCTGGTGTGGCAGGCTATGCAACAACTGGATCAACCCCGAAGGCTCCGAAAATTAATCTGGTTACGGTTTCGGTGACGGTAAACCAATCACCCCTACCAATTGCCTCCATGTCTGCAGCGGGAATGACCGGTGGCACAGGACAACGAGCGTGGATCAACAAGGAACTGACAAACCATATCTCTACCTGAGGGCATAAAAAACCATTTCCTTCAACAACTTAATGTCGTGATGGGAGCTCTTAGCAATGCAAGTACACAAAAGGTGCTGCCCGTCAAGAGAAACACCCAACTCTCCAACAAACCCAAGATTCGTCCGGCCCGACCCGAATCGTTCGATCCTATGGATTCGAAGGGACCAACGGTAGGGATATGGCTGATCGGTTTGGAGGTGTACTGCACGGCTACAAAGGTCAACGACGATTGGAAGAAAATTGACCTCGTGACTTCGCTTTTGCGTAGCATAGTTTTAAGTTGGTGGTCTGACCTAAAGGCCATCCAACGGCAGTTAGAGACCTGTGGGGGCTTATAGACGACCAACGGCGCCCGTCTTACATCGTGAACTGCACGCATTCTACCTTTGGAACAAATCAAGCTGAAGTGGCAAGACACGCGAACAACACCAAGCAACAAGAGCAAATTCTTGCGTGTGATGCTTGTATGTTTGTTACGGCTGAACAAGAATTCTGACGCCCGGTATTAGCTCTAGCGCCACCGTCAGTAGTCTAGCGTGGCAGAGTACACGCGGAGATACCACGAGATGATTACTGGTGTAGACATCGCCCTCAACAAACTCTGTTTTTACTATAACAACAGCATCAAACTAGACATCCGGGGAGCAATCACCTTTTTTGGCATCTAGAACGACTAACCGCAAATGATCCCAACAGCAAAAAGGATTGGCACAGCCGACTACAACACCCGAATCCAGGAATCTTGCGGCTGGTGACCTCCCAACCACAGTTATTGTGGAAACGAAAAAAGCCAGTTAGGGTACTCCTTGACTCCGATGGAAGTGGACCCCGTCGACCAAAAGGACACGCACACATGCTACAACTAGGGAAGAATTTGGGCATATGGCTTGAAATTTCCAAAGCAAGCAAGAGGCCACAAGGGGGGGAATTCGTAGAAAAATGAGTCGAGAAATGGCAAGGGACAGGAGTAAATGGCAAGAGTCTTGTCTGAGAGGAGTGATCTACGCCAAACGATCGCCCATCCAAATGGCCCACAATACTACACAAGGTTTATGGGATTGTTACTTTCAACGAAGGATACGAGGACGACAAACCGGCGATACTACTAAAATTGCAACACCGAGGTTCCAAAAGTCACATAACGATACTTGTATTGTTGGATGGAGGAGCCTCTCACAGCATTGTAAGCAGCGCCGTGGTTCGAAAACTGGGTTTCACACCAGACCAGAGATGTTTGAAGGAAAAGCCATCGATGGGAGACTAGAAACACGGAGATTTTGAGAACCATTATGACCAAAACTGGGAGACTTGCAGGATGTAACGTTCTGGAGGACATGTCCAATGAGGGATCACAAGATTATTCTCAGGCGCAATTCCCTATACTACCACAATCTGCAGAACGACTAGAACAGTGGCAACGTCTACGCAACGGCGCCAAATGACAACTTCCGCGTGTGGGGTGGAAGACGACAGCGGAAGCAGTAGAGGTGGAAGGAGCACAGAAAACCATTGCAACTTAGAAGCGACGACCTATACAACGGATACGGTCAACGAGGCCAAGCATTGTATACGATGAGGGGCTCATGCGTGGCTCCTACATCTCAAGCCAATGGAGGAAGCACAAGTGAAAGCAGTTGACTCATCGGCCTCATCAACTTCATGAGCCTCATCGACCTCATTAGCATCAATAACATTCCTGAGGAGTTCGCGCCTCTCATCCAAGAGTTTGTGAACTTCTTCCCCGATGAACTCGTGAAAACCTTACCACCCCATCCGACATCGACCGTCACATCAAACTAAAGCAGGACAGCCAACCCACAGTTCAAGGAGCCTATAGGATGAGTGACCATGAGCTGACAAGTTGAAAAAGCAACTCAATGAGATGCTAAGTCAAGGATTCATCCGCTCGTCCACGTCACCGTATGCCGCACTAGTATTGTTCGTGAAAACAAAACAGGTGAAATGCGTATGTTCATGGACTACCGGGTGTGGAACGATACTATCAAGAACCGCTGCTCTCTCCTTCGAGCCCATGAATTTTTTGACCAACTCCGAGAAGCTCGGATTTTCACCAAAATCAAGCTATGTTCCGGTTATGACTAGATTTGCGTGGCAGACGCCGACATAAAAAAACAGCGTTCCGAACACGCTGTGGAAATTATGATTTCACAGTTATGCCGTTTGGACTCACAAATACCCGACGATGATCATGGCAACAATGACAGAATTTTCTGCCCATACATCAACAATTTTGTGGTGGTATATCTCGACAACATTCTGGTGTACAGTTGCACCCTAGAGGAGGACGATGGACACCTCGTAAAAGTTCTTGAGTATTTGTAGAAAGAGAAAATCTTCAAAAAGCCCTCAAAGTGCAACTTCGGTCGCCATTCCATTGAGTTCGGGGATCACGTCATCAACAACTGAGGGATCACCATGGATCCCCAAACATGGGAGCAGCCACATATTGGCCAACGCCAACCGACATCCGAGACATCCAAGTATCTCTCGGCTTCCGCAATTGCTACCGGAGTATCGTACTCCAGTGTTTACGCTTCTTTCCAATCTCACAAAAAAAGAGAGCGAGTGGGGACACACCAAACAAGAAGTGTTCATCGCCTTGGTGACCGCTTTACCCTCGGCACTAGCCCTACGATTGGCTGATCCAACGGCCGATTACGTCATGGCTACAAACGCCTCTGATCAAGCCATTGGCGTGGTTCTCTTACAAGATAACGGCAGCGGAGAGCATCCGGTCCCGTATATGTCGCGAAAGCTACGTGGAACAGAACTTAACTACGTCCTCCACGAGAAGGAGATGCTAGCAGTCGTACACGTATTCAAGACATGGTGGTGGTATCTTGAATACCGCCAATGCGTCGTATGCACTGACCATCACGCAGTCAAAAAGTTTTAGACGCAACCGAACCGACTCGATGTCAAACCTGATGCATGGAGTTCCTCGAATCCAGGTTCTACTACGGAATTGAGCACCAGCCAGTCAAAACCAACCTATCCGATGCACTCAACCACTGACGAGACTTGATGGTTGAGGTAGCGACACTTCAACTGCGGTAAAATCCATATCTCAAGCGATTGTTCACACGTGGCTACGACCAGCATGGTGGATAGGACGAAGCCAAGATCTTATACGACGCACCTTAGTGGCCGCAATGATTCACTCCCAAGGTGGTCGTTCCCCCAAACGACGAATGCTGCTCGAGGAGTACCACGACACCGATCTAGGTGAACATTTTGTAGAGAACAAGACATTGAAAAAAACAGCAAAGTACTACGTGTGGGACAAGATGCAAACTCATGTGGCCGATTTCAATAAATCATGTGACACATGTCAACAACCATAATCTTGTCGCACTTGACCACCCGGACTTCTGCAGCTGTTCCCCATTCTGACAAAACCATGGATCGACATCTCCATGGATTTTGTAATTGGACAACCTGTCACACCCTAGGGATATGATGCAATCCTCGTGGTTGTCGAAACGTTTTTGAAAACTTCCCACTTTATGCCGAAGACGACCACCGTCAACGCCGAAGGAAGAGCACGGATGTTTTGAAACAACATCATGTGGCTACACGACGTACCAAGATCCTGAGAAAATGCATGGAAGCTTCCTAGCACCGCAACCGCTGACTAGGCGTCAATGCCTGATCAGACGGTGTCGACAGTCACAGGTCGTACACACTACGGCACGGGTTTGGCTAGGAGACACAAGGCAAAGTGTCAGAATGCTTCAATATAGCATATGCAGAGAGGAATGACAAAGGACAGGTCCAAGGCATAAGTACCTGCCGCGGCACACGGCGGGTGTCGCACGCGGCAGTCCAAGAGCTGTCTTAAAACCGGCCCAAAACCACTATTTTGGCCGTAACTCTGCGCACACATGTTAGAATGCTACGCCGTCTGAACCTAGACGTGCAGAATCAAAAGAGAGACGCTATGACTGGTCACATGCATGCATCCATTGACAGAACGTGAGCATACAATGCAAAACATGCAAATAGCCCTAATGGCCAGTCTGCCGAAAGACGCCTGCAAGATGTAGAAGACACCGCAGAGAGTCCCGGTGGTATCTGGGGCTCTGGTGCAGTGGTCGGCCAGCTCCAAGCTAGTAGTCCGCTGCCTGTTGTCGCGCCAGTGCCACCAGGGCCGCCCGCCTCAGGGATCTGCACGAGTATGGACACGGCGGAGTGGTCACAGTAAACTCTACAGGAACGGCAAAAAGCACGACACTCCCCCATGACCAGATGGTACGCATGTCCATACGCGTGCAGCACTAGTAGGAACACAAGAGTGAGTGACACAAACATATGAGACACAGACACACATCCCACACTCTATCACTCTCACACACGGGGCAAAGTCCAACAGAACGAATGGCCACCAGGAACGTTCCGCGAGCAAGTGCCTTTTTCAAGAAATCAACACGCTGCATGTGAGTACCAACGCACATGATGGAAATCACGCGTTGCTCCACTTGATCACGAACGAAATGATGCTCAACCACAATGTGCTTTGTGCGAGCATGAAAAACACCAGTGTTCTCCGCAATGGTGAGAGCACTCTGGTTGTCGCTACGCAGCACAATGGCGGGTACTGACTGCCCAAGCTCAAGAAACAAGCGTTGCAGCCATACTTCCTCAGCAGCCCCTACGCCCAACGCAACATACTCTGCCTCTGACAAGCTACGTGCAATGCAGCCCTGCTTCCCGCTTTGCCAAGACAAAGCGGTACCACCGAGCAGAAATACGTAGCCAGTACGACTGCGCCCATCAAGGCTCCAAACCCAGTCACTGTCAGTGTACCCGTCAAGGACCACCAAACACTACTGACGAAAGCAGAGTCCAAGGTATGGCGTGGAGGCCACATACCGTACCACTCGCACAGCTGCGTGAAGGGCTCTCGCACGTGAAGCCTTCGAGAACAGAGCGAGGAGGTTGACGGTGAACGCGATGTCAGGACGCATGGTGGTGGCCAGGTACATCAGAGATCCGATGAGACGGAGGTAGAAGGTCACGTCCACTGTATCCTTCAGTTGTGTAGGATCATCCACCTTCAGGGCATCCTGCCCATCGGGTGTAAGAGGTGTTGAAGCGGATGCTACTACACCAAGGAGATCGCTGAAGCGCTCCCCCACGACTCGTGCGTATCCGGCCTGATGCAGCAACACTGTCGGATGTCTGCGATCTCGCACGATCTCCATACCAAGAAACACCTATGCGGGAGCGAGGACCTTCATCTTGTAGGCAGTCTGCAGGATAGCCTTGGCCTCCTTCACAGCCTCGTAGGACAGAGACACAATCAGGAGGTCATCAACATAGACCTGGATGGCGGTGAACCGCTCGGGTGTCGGTTGGATGAAGAGCGAGGGGTCTGCCTCGCTCTGTACATATCCTGCGTGAGTCAAAGTGCCAATGATCTCCCAGTTCCAACACCGTGGAGACTACTTGAGGCTGTACAAGGACTTGCGCAAGTGCCAGACCTTGTCACCGTCCTCAAAACCTGGTGGCTGAGCCACGTAAATCTCCTCATCCAGAGAGCCATGGAGGAACGCATTGTTCACATCCATCTGGTGCAGTTCCCAGTCATGCTGAGCCACTACACCGAACAGAGCTCGAGCTGAGGTCATGCGGCCGACAGGGGCAAAGGTGTCTGTGTAATCGACTTCCTCTTTTTGAGAGTACCCTTTGACAACCAAGCAGACCTTGTAGTGTACCAGTGAGCCATCCGGCTTCACCTTATTGTGAAAGACCCACTTGACCTGAATCGCCTTCCTCCCAGGGGGAAGGTCAACAAGCTCATAGACTCTGTGCTCTCGGATAGTGCGAAGCTCATCCTTGTAAGCAGCTCACCAGGCATCGGCATACCTCGATGAGAGAGCCTCCCTCATTGTGCTAGGGTCAGGCGCCATAGAGGGGGAACTCTGCGTGGCAAGTGCACACGCCTCAGTGTCAGGCTTGACGGCCATGAGATCAGCTGTTGCGTCACAGGGGATATGGAACTCGCGAGTGACCAGGTCGTGCCCTACATGGCACGCTGGATGTACCTCTGAAAGCTCGGTGCGGGCACTCAGGCCTAAGGCCTTTGTGCCTGGATCAGCGCTCACGATGCTACGAGTGGAACGCCTGGGTCCGGGACCCGACGCTCGTTGAGCTCCGAAGTCTAGTGGTCGAAGGCGGCCACCGGGCTCACGGGTGTAACCGGAGGTCGAGGGGCACACCTCAGGCTCAGGGACAGGTACGACCACAAGAACGAGTACGACCACAAGAACGAGTACGACCACAGCTGGTGAGGGCTGAGACGAGGAAGCCGGAAATGCCGAGCGAGGAGATGAGTGTGTGGGAGACACGGGGCTGGGTGTAACAGGAGGCAAAGCTGGTTCGGACACTGAGGCGGGGGTGTCAACCGACGTAGGAACGGGAGTGGGCAAGACTGGGTCAGATGCAGAAGTATCGGTGTCGGCAGACACAGGTGATGGTGCAGGAGGAGGCATGAGAGAAGAGGTACCTTTGGGGTGTGAAACAGGCTGTACTGGCGAGATCTCTGGGCTGACGGCAATGATAGCCGAATCATGAAGGGCTGGAGATCGAGAGGGGGCTCGAGCGTACACATCAGCCGGACGAGGGATGGTCGCTGGAGTAGAAGTCTCCCCCATCCGTTGAGGACCCTCACAAGAAGGGACATGGGCTGCAGATATGGCTGTGATCGAAGTCAGGTCATGGTACGTGAGTGACTAAAAAAACAGCGCGTCACGGGACTCAGTGACGCGACGACGAGTGGGGTCCCAAAAACGCCAGGCCTTTGACCGCGGGGAGATGCCAATGAAGGCACACAGGCAACTTCGAGGGGAGACCTTGGACGCCTGCTAGTCCTCAGTGTACCACACGGAGGCCAGGGATCCCCAGAAGCGAGCAAGACGAAGGTCAGCACGGTGGACAAACCAAAGTTCGTATGGTGTAACATGGTCCGGAAGTGGACCATGCGGGAGGCGGTTCAAGACCCAAGTCATGTAGGCAAAGCCTTCCAAGGCGAAAGACTCCGGGAGACCGCACTCAGACTGCATGGCACGAACCGCATCCTCCATGGTGCGGTTTGAGTGCACGGATACACCGTTCTGCTGTGGAGTAGCAGGAGCGGAGACCTGGTGCAAAATCCAGTGCCCAGCAAAGAAAGAGTCCATCTCGCCAAGGAACTCGCCGCCGCGATCCGAGCGAAAAGCATGTAGCGTGTGGCGAGACTGACGCTCAGCCATCACGAGCCAGAGCCGAACCGCAAGGGCAGCGTCACTCTTCTAACACAGACTGTAGACCCACCGCATGGGGGTGAAGTCATCAGTCAGCGTCAGAACATACCGGGCCCTCTCGGACAGAGACTCGACCGGGAGAGGACCGAGAAGGTCCGAGTGGACCAACTCGATAGGCGTAAGCACTCGGGAATGCAAGTCAGGGTAGGTGCACCGGTGCATCTTCCCATGAGCGCAGAAAAGACAGTCGTTCTTGGGTGGCTTCTTGAAAGAAGCCACGTCAAGACCAAGAGCACGCTGTGTCCGAATGAGCTTCGACACAATGTCAGAGCCCACGTGACACAGACGACGATGAAGCAACCACTGGTGTTCTAAGGATAGAACACCAGTGGCAAAAACACGACCGGATGAGGAGGGAGAGCAAGGGGAGGAGGGCCGAGCGATACGATACAAATCATCTATGACTAAAGCACGCAAGACAATGCTACGGCAGTCAGTAGCAGTCACAATCGCTGAATCAGCGGTGTGCTCCACAGAGAGACCCATCAGAGTGCAGGCACGCACAGAAAGCAGGATGCGCTCAAGATCAGGCACAAACAACACGTCTCAAATATACAAGGGGCCAGACAGACTGTCGAAACATACAACCCCCGCACCATGGACTGGCAAGGACTGACCAGAGCCTGTACAAACAGAACAGACAGTCGTGACAGACCAAGTACGACAAAGTCACTACGACGGCACGTCATGTGATGGGTGGCCCCAGAGTCGATGATCCAAGTGCCACTGGAGTCACGACTGGTGGACGTCACTGTACAACGAGCAATGGAACACTCGGCATTAGAGGGACGTTGAGCCGACAGTGGGGAGGAACGACGTACATCGCGAAGATGAGACTCATGAATCCAGTCAGTGCAGTCAGGCCCATCATCATCACATGCTGACTGTGCTCCCCCACACACGTCATCAGGAGCCACGAGAACGGACGAACAAGCAGTCTGTGGACCACCCGACGATGACAATACACTCGCACCTCCCTGAAAGCGAAGTGCCAGAAGATGACGAAGCTCGGCGATGGTGCGGTCGCGTGGGTCCGGATCGCTGCTGCTCGCCTGTGCGGATGCAGGAACAGCTACAGTCGTGGCCGCCACGCGTCCCGAGGAGGGTGCGGGGAATGCGCCAGACATGGAACGAAGAGCATGAGCAGCCAGAAGCCCACGGGTGACCCGTGCCCAGTCAAGCAGCTGCTGGCACTTGGTGTAGCGATGGGCGCTTCCATAGTTGTAGCAGTGCACAGAACAGCCACTGCTACCACTGGATGACGACTGCTGCTGACCTGATCCACGCTTCCTATTCTTCTTCTTTCCCTGGGCGGCTGTCGCAACGCCCTGTGTCTACGTGGGTGTAGACGGGGTCGAAGAGGAGGAGGAAGATGAGGTTGTCATGGTGGAGGTGGATGAGGGTGATTAGAGGAGAGAAGATGGTGGTGATGGAATGACTACTGCAGCGAGGGAGGTCTCATGATGCGCTATTGCTGCCTCACAAGCTGAAGTCACCTAGAAAAGCTAATGTGCCCAAGGGAGCAGCTGCAGAGTGGCAGAGAAAGGCTCGAGGACAGCGTCGCTGTACCGCGTGAAGATGTCGGTATACTCAAGGCGAACTCCAAGCATAATTGTCCAAAGCGTCCATAGCTGTGTGCCTCCTAAGGTCCTTAGACGCGTGTAGATATGCATAGCGCATCGCCAGTAATCCGTTGCAGACTCCGCAGGCCCCTGACAAAGCAAATGGAAAGCATGAATGTGTGACGCACGAGTGGCGTGCGTCTCTGCGGCCAGCAGGGATAACTCCAGATCCCAGCCTCCACGAAGTCGGCGCCGGTGCCTGTGCCAGCCTCGCCAAGGAAGGGGCGGATGTCGATGACAGTCTCGCGTGGCATGGCATAGAGAAGTCCGCACATGGCCCGGGCTGCTGTCAGTGCATCTGCTGGGTGTGTAGACTGGTACGGGCTGTGGTAGTAAGGCCACACTCCCTTAGATGTAGCCCACACCTAAAACAGGATCTCCCAGTAGTCGAAACCATCCTCGTTGATGTACCGTGGAGGTGGTACCTCAAAGTCCTTAGGTTGCCGCTCTGTGGGGAGAGCAACCGCAGGCTGAGGAGGACGAGGGATGGGAAAACTCTTGGGAGAGGTTGATCGCTTGGGTAGTCAGGTGATGATCGTATCAGGGAAACCGGTGGAGGTCGGGTACCCGTCTGCAGCTGACGGAGGCGCTCATGGAGAACTCAAATCTCGTGCTCCTCGTAATCATCCGTGATGCCTCGCATGAATGGCTCATCGTGTAGTGGCTTATCATCAAGGAGGTCACCAAGTGGTGGGTCAGGTGGAGCGCCTTTCACGGGTGCCTGGACCGAATGCAAGGTAGAGGCCGCAACTCCGGCAGCTCCCTCGGAAATCCGCAGAGGGGCCGTGGACTGAGCGCGCAGAAGCCCAGTTAGCGTGCGGATAGCGTCAGTCTGCTCTCTCTAGAGACCACGAACCTCATTCTGCTGGCTACGCAGGTCCTCGATGGGCTTTGAGCGTGGACTCAGTATGCCAGACGAGGAGGAGGAGGGATCGCCTGGTCCCTTCTCCTTGCTGTCGGACAAGCACATGTCGCCGCTCAGTATGGGGCGACGGATGAAGTTAGTCGAATTATAAACGCGTCAGAGTTTCTCGAGGAGTTGAAACGCTGGCAAGTTTTGACTGTCCAGCCAAAAATTTGACGAAGTATGGTGCTGACGTCAGGAAGTGGTTGCTAACGTCAGCGTGACTGATGACGTGAGCAAGCAAAATTGCTGACGTCCGCTTGTCTTCCTTTTTTTTTCTTCTTCGCGAATCCGCGTGCGCGTGCAGCCGCTCCGCGGTGGTTGCGCGGACGCTACGCAACAGCTTCCGCCCAGCTGCTGCTGCAGCTATGCTGTCAGCTGCAGCAGTAGCTGTATAGCTGCAGATGCAGCAGTGGGAGCAGCGGCAGTGCTACTGCTGCTGTTGTGCACTGCATTTGCTGCTCGCTGTCGCCGACGCGCGCTGCTGCTGTTGCCGCTGCCGCACGCTGCTGCTGCTGCCGCTGCCGCGCTACTGCTGCTACTACTAAAGCTACTACTCTGCTTTTGCCACCGTGGCTACCGCTGCTGATACTGTGTTACTGTTGCCGCCACTGCCGTTGTGCTGCTACTGCTGCTGCTACTGCTGCGCCTACTGCTGCTACACTGCTGCTACCGCCGCTACTACTACAGGCGCTGCTACTGCACAACTGTTGCTGTTGCCTCTGCTGCTACTGCTCTCCTACTATGGCTGTGGGAGGGGCGGCTGTAGTCACCGCAGCCGCCACGCACCTCGCGTGGCGGTGCACAACGCTGCTTCTGCCTCTACTCCTGGGATCTCACATGGTGACTGGGGCTGCGTAGACGGCGACCGGCTGTCTCCAACAGGCCTCACAAACTCTGCTACAGCAGTGACTCTCACTACTCTTGCTCTATTGCCTCTATTCTGCGCAACTCAGTGAGAACTGTCTCACTGCTCTGATACCATGAGAAAATGCGTCGAAGGTTCCTAGCATCGCAGCCGCTGACTAGGCGTTAGTGCCTCATCAGACGGTGTTGATAGTCCCATTTCGTACACACTACGGCACGGGTTTGGCTAGGAGACACAAGGCAAAGTGTCAGAATTCTTCAGTATAGCATATGCAAAGAGAAAGGACAAATGACAGGTCCAAGGCATAAGTACCTGCCGCGGCGCACGGCGGGTGTCGCACGCGGCACTCCAAGAGCTGTGCTAAAACCGACCCAAAACCACTGTGTTGGCCGTAACTCTGCGCACACATGTCAGAATGCTACGTTGTCTAAACCTAGATGTGCATAATAAAAAGACGGACGCTACGACAAGTCACATGCATGCATCTATCGACAGACAGTGAGCATACAATGCAAAAACATGCAAATAGGCCTGTCTGCCAAAAGACGCCTATAAGATGTAGAAGACACAGCAGTCCCGGTGGCATCTGGGGCTCTACTGCAGTGGTCGGCCAGCTCCAACCTGGTAGTCTGTTGCCTGTCGTCGCGCCGGTGCCACCAGGGCCGCCCGCCTCAGGGATCTGGAGGAGTATGGACACGGTCGAGTGGTCATAGTAAACTGTACAGGAACGACACAAAGCACAACACTCCCCCATGACCCGATGGTACGCATGTCCATACGCGTGCAGCACTAGTACGAACACAATCGTGAGTGACACAAACAAATGAGACGCAGACGCACATCTCACACTCAACCACTCTCACGCACGGGGCGAAGTCCAACAGATCGAATGGCCACCAGGAACTTTCCGCGAGCAAGTGCCTTCGTCAAGAAATCAGCACGCTGCATGTGAGTACCAACCCACATGATGGATCACGCGTCGGTCCACCAGATCACGAACGAAGCGATGCTCAATTGCAATGTGCTTTGTGCGAGCATGAAAAACACCAGAGTTCTCCGCAATGGCGAGAGCACTCTGGTTGTCGCTACACAGCACTATGGCGGGTACAAACTGCCCAAGCTCGAGAAACAAGCGCTGCAGCCATACTGCCTCAGCAGCCCCTACGCCCAAAGCAACATACTCTGCCTCTAACGAGCTACGTGCAATGCAGCCCTCCTTTCCGCTTCGCCAAGACAAAGCCGTACCACCGAGCAGAAACACGTAGCCAGTACGACTGCGCCCATCAGGGCTCCAAGCACAGTCACTGTCAGTGTAGCCGTCGAGGACCACCGAACACTACTGACGAAAGCAAGGTCCAAGGTACGGCGTGGAGACCACGTACCATACCACTCACATAGCCGCGTGAAGGGCTCTTGCACATGGAGCCTCCGAGAACTGAGCGAGGAGGTTGACGGCGAACGAGATGTCAGGACGCGTGGTGGTGGCCAGGTACATCAGAGATCCGATGAGACGGAGGTACAAGGTCACGTCCACTGTCTCCCCAAGCTGTGTAGGATCATCCACCTTCAGGGCATCCTGCCCATCGGGTGTAAGAGGTGTGGAAGCGGATGGCACTGCACCAAGGAGATCACTGAAGTGCTCCCCCACGACTCGTGCGAATCGGGCCTAATGCACCAAGAGTATCCGATGTCGGCGATCTCGCACGATCTCCATACCAATAAACACCTATGCAGGACCGAGGTCCTTCATCCTGTAGGCAGTCTGTAGGACAGCCTTGGCCTCCTTCATGGCCTTTAGGGATGGAGACGCAATGAGGAGGTCATCAACATAGACCGGGATGGCGGTGAACCGCTCGTGCGTCAGTAGGACGAAGAGCAAGGGGTTTGCCTCGCTCAGTAGGTATCCTACGCGAGTCAAAGTGCCAGTGATCTCCCGGTTCCAACACCGTGGAGACTGCTTGAGGCCGTACAAGGACTTGCGCAAGTGCCAGACCTTGTCACCGTCGTCAAAACCTGGTGGCTGAGCCACGTAAATCTCCTCATCCAGAAAGTCATGGAGGAATGCATTGTTCACATCCATCTGGTGCAGTTCCCATTCATGCTGAGCCACTATACCAAACAGAGCTCGAGTTGAGGTCATGCTGCCGACAGGGGCAAAGGTTTCAATGTGATCAACTCCCTCAATCTGAGAGTGCCCCTTGACGACCAAGCGGGCCTTGTAGCGTTCCAGTGAGCCATCCGGCTTCACCTTCTTGTGAAAGACCTACTTGACCTGAATCGCCTTCCTCCCAAGGGAAGGTCGACAAGCTCATAGACTCTGTGCTCTTGGATAGGGCGAAGTTCATCCTCGCAAGCAGCTCGCCAGGCATCGGCATACTCCAATGAGAGAGCCACCATCAATGTGCCAGGGTCAGGCGCCATAGAGGGGGAACTCTGCATGGCGAGTGCACAGGCCTCAATGTCGGGCCTGATGGCCACGAGATCAGCTGCTGCGTCACAGGCGATATGGAACTCGCGAGTGACAAGGTCGTGCCCTACAGGGCACGTTGGATGTATCTCTTAAAGCTCGGTGTGGGCACTCAGGCCTAAGGCCTTTGTGCCTGGATCACCGCTCACGATGCTGCGAGTGGAACGCCGAGGATCGGGACCCGACGCTCACTGAGCTCCGGAGTCTAGTGGTCGAAGACGGCCACTAGGCTCACGGGAGTAACCGGAGGTCGAGGGGCGCGCCTTAGGCTCAAGGACAGGTAGGACCACAAGAACAGGTATGACCACAGCTGGTGAGGGCTGAGACGAGGCAGCCGGAGATGCCGAGCGAGGAGATGAGTGTGTGGGAGACACGGGGCTCGGTGTGACAGCAGGCAAGGCTGGTCGGGACACTGAGGCATGGGTGTCAACCGACGTAGGAATGGGAGTGGGCAAGACTGGGTTAGACGCAGGAGCAGGGGTGCCAGCAGACACAAGTGATGGTGCAGGAGGAGGCGTGAGAGAAGAGGTACCTGTGGGGTGTGAAACAGGCTGTACAGGCGAGATATCTGGGCCGATGATAATGATAGCGGGGTCATCAAGGGCTCAAGATCAAGAGGGGGCTCAAGCGGACACATCAGCCGGACGAGGACAGGTCACTGGCGGAGAACTCTCCCCCATCCGCCGAGGACCCTCACAGCAAGGGACATGGGCTGCGGAGAGGACTGTGATCGAAGTCAGGTCACGGTAAGTGAGTGACTAAAAAAACAACGCGTCACGGGACTCAATGACACGACGGTAAGTGGGGTCCCAAAAACGCTAGGCCTTCGATCGCGGGGAGATGCCAATGAAGGCACACAAGCAACCCCGAGGTGAGACCTTGGACGCCTACTGGTCCTCGGTGTATCACACAGAGGCTAAGAATCCCCAGACGCGAGCGAGATGAAGGTCAGCACGGTGGCCAAACCAATGCTCGTACGGTGTAACATGGTCCGGAAGTGGACCATGCGGGAGGCAGTTCCAGACCCAAGTCATGTAGGCGAAGCCCTCGAAGGCGAAAGACTCCGGGAGACCGCACTGAGACCGCATGGCGCGAACCGCATCCTCCATGGTGCGGTTCCAGCGCTCAGATACACCGTTCTGCTGTGGAGTAGCAGGAGCGGAGACGTGGTGAAAAATCCTGTGCTGTGCAAAGAAGGAGTCCATCTCGCCAAGGAACTCACCGCCGCGATCCGAGCGAAAGGTATGTAGCGTGTTGCGAGACTGACGCTCAGCCATCACGAGCCAGAGCCGAACCGCAAGGGCGGCGTCACTCTTTTGACGCAAACTGTAGACCCACTACATTGGGCTGAAGTCATCAGTCAGCGTCAGAACATAGCGGCCCCTCCGACAGGGACTCGACCCGGAGAGGACCAAGAAGGTCCGAGTGGACCAACTCGAGAGGCCTAAGCGCTCAAGAACGCGAGTCAGGGTAGGTGCACCGGTGCATCTTCCCCTAAGGGCAGAAAAGACAGTCGGTCTTGGGTGGCTTCTTGAAAGAAGCCACGTCAAGACCAAAGGCAGGCTGTGTCCGCATGAGCTTTGACATAGTGTCCGAGCCCACGTGACACAGACGACGATGAAGCAACCACTGGTGTTCCAAGGATAGAACACGAGTGACAAAAACGCGATCGGATGAGGAGGGAGAGCAAGGGGAGGAGGGCCGAGCGATACGATACAAATCATCTAGGACTGAAGCACGCAAGACAATGCTACTGGTGTCAGTAGCAGTCATAGTCACTTAGTCAGCGGTGTGCTCCATAGAGAGACCCATCAGAGTGCAGGCACGCATAGAAAGCAGACTGAGCTCAAGATCAGGCATAAACAACATGTCGGAAAGATACAAGGGGCCAGACAGACTGTCGAAACATACAACCCCCACACCGTGGACTGGGAAGGACTGACTAGAGCCTGTACAAACAGAACGGACAGTCGTGACAGGACCAAGTAAGACAAAGTCACTATGACGGCACGTCATGTGATGGGTGGCCCCAAAATTGATGATCCAAGTGCCACTGGAGTCACGACTGGTGGACATCACTGTACAACGAGTAATGGAACACTCGGCATCAGAGGGACGCTGAGCCGACAGTGGGGAGGAACGACGTACGTCATGAAGATGAGACTCATGGATCCAAACAGTGCAGTCAGGCCCATCATCAACACATGCTGACTGTGCTCCCCTACACGCGTCATCACGAGCCACAGGAACGGACAAAAAAGTAGTCTGTGAACCACCCAACAATGACAACACACTCGCACCTCCCTCAAAGCAAAGCGCCAGAAGATGACGAAGCTCGGCCATGGTGTGGTCGCGTGGGTCCGGATTGCTGCTGCTCGCTGGTGAGGACGCAGGAACAGCTGCAATCGTGGCCGCCGCGCGTCCCGAGGAGGGTGCAGGGGATGCATCGGACGTGGAACAAAGAGCATGTGTTTGCGTGGGTGTAGACGGGGTCGAAGCGGCTGCTGACACTCGGTGTAGCGATGGACGCCTCCACAGTTGTAGCAGTGCACAGAACGGCCATTGCTACCATTAGATGACGACTGCTGCTGACTTGATCCACGCTTCCTATTCTTCTTCTTCCCCTCAGCGGCTGCTGCAACGCCCTGTGTTTGCGTGGGTGTAGACGGGGTCGAAGAGGAGGAGGTGGATGAGGTGGTCATGGTGCAGGTGGATGAGGGTGATTGCAGGAGAGAAGATGGTGGTAATGCGATGACTGTTGGAGCGAGGGAGGTCTCCTGATGCGCTACTGCTGCCTCACGGGCTGAAGTCACCTGGAAGAAAAGCTGATGCGCCCAAGGGAGGAGCTGCAGAGTGGCAGAGAAAGGCTCGAGGACAGCGTCGTTGTTTTGGTGAAGATGTGGGTGTACTCAAGGCGAACTCCGAGCATAATCGTCCGAAGCGTCCACAGCTGTGTGCCTCCTGAAGTCCCCTGACGCGTGTAGATACGCATAGCGCGTTGCCAGTAATCTGCTGCAGACTCCGTAGGCCCTTGACAAAGCGAATGGAAAACACAAATGTTTGGTGCACGAGTGGCGTGCGTCTCTACGGCGAGCAGGGATAACGCCAGATCCCAGCCTCCACGGGGATCGGCGCCGGTGCCTGTGCCAGCCTCGCCAAGGAAGGGGCGGAAGTCGACGATAGTCTCGCGTGGCATGGCATAGAGAAGTCCGCGCATGGCCCGGGTTCCTGTTAGTGCCTGTGCTAGGTCTGTAGACAGGTACGGGCTGTGGTAGTAAGGCCACACTCCCTCAGATGTAGTCCACACCTGAAATAGGATCTCCCAGTAGTCAAAACCATCCTCGTTGATGTGCCGTGGAGGTGGTGCCTCAAAGTCTTTAGGTTGCCACTCCGTGGGGAGAGCAACCGCAGGCTGAGGAGGACGAGGGATGGGAAAACTCCTGGGAGAGGGTGATCGCCAGGCTAGTCAGGTGATGATCGTATCGGGGAAACCGGTGGAGGTCAGGTACCCATCTGCAGCTGACGGAGGCGCTCCTGGAGAACTCGAATCTCCTACTCCTCGGAATCATCTGTGATGCCTCGCATGAATGGCTCATTATGTAGTGGCTCATCATCAAGGAGGTCAGCAGGTGGTGGGTCAGGTGGAGCGCCTGTCACGGGTGTCTGGACCGAATGCAGGGTAGAGGCCGCAAGTCCGGCAGCTCGCTCGGAAATCTGCAGAGGGGCCGTGGACTGAGCGCGCAGAAGCCCAATCAGCGTGCGGATAGCGTCAGTCTACTCTCTCTGGAGACGTCACATCTCATTCTCCTGGCTACGCAGGTCCTCAATGGGCTGTGAGCGTGGACTCAATACGCCAGACGAGGAGGAGGAGGGATCGCCTGGTCCCTTCTCCTTGCTGTCGGACAAGCTCGTGTCGCCGCTCAGTATGGGGCGATGGATGAAGTTTGTCGAATTTTAAAAATGTCATTGTTTCTCGACGAGTGGAATTCCTGGCAAGTTTTGACGGTCTAGCCAAAAACTTGACGAAGTATGGTGCTAAAGTCAGCAGGTGGTTGCTGACGTCAGCACGACTGATAACGTGAGCAAGCAAAATTGTTGACGTCGGCTTATCTCCCCCTTTTTTTTCTTCGCGATTTTGCAAGCGCGTGCAGCCGCTATGAGGCGGCCGCACGGACGCTGCGCGGAAGCTGCGTAGCAGCGTCTTTCAGCTGCTGCTGTAGCTGCGCTGTCAGCTACCGCAGCAACTGTGTAGCTGCGGATGCAGCGGTGGCAGCAGTGGCTGCGCTGTTGTTGCTGCTGCTGCGCGCTGCGGCTGCTGCTCGCTGCCCCCGCCACGTGCTGCTGCTGCTGCCGCTGCCACGTTGCTACTCCTGCTACTACTACTGCTGCTTTGCTGTTGCCGCCGCAGCTGCCGCTGCTGTAGCTGTGTTGCTGTTGCCACCGCTGCTGCTGTGCTGCTGTTGCCGCTACGACCGCCGTGCTGCTGCTGCGGCCGCTGTTGCTGTGCTGCTGCTGCTGCCGCCTCTGCTCCTGCAGCTGTGGGAGGGGCGGCTTCACTCACTGCAGCCGCCACGCCCCTCGCGTGGCGGTGCACAACGTTGCTGTTGCCTCTACTGCTATGATCTCACGTGGTGCGTGGGGCTACGTAGACGGCGACGGGCTGTCTTCATCAGGCCTCAGGAACTTTGCTGCAGCGGTGACTCTCACTGTTGCTGCTCTGCTGCGTCACTGTTGCGTAGCTGAGTGAGAACTGTCTCACTGCTCTGATACCATGAGAAAATGTGTGGAAGCTTTCTAGCAACGCAGCCGCTGTCAGTGCCTGATCAGACGGTGGCGACAGTCAGAGGTTGTGCACACTACGGCAAGGGTTTGGCGAGGAGACACAAGGCAAAGTGTCAGAATGCTTCAACATAGCATATGCAGAGAGTTTTGACAAATGACAGGTCCAAGGCATAAGTACCTGTCGCGGCGCACGGTGGGTGTAGCACGCGGCAGTTTAAGAGCCGTCCTAAAACCGGCCCAAAACCAGTGCTTTTGCCGTAACTCTGCGCACACATGACAGAATGCTACGCCGTCTGAACCTAGACGCGCAGAATCAAAAGATGGACGTTACGACTGGTCACATGCATGCATCCATCGACAGAGAACGAGCATACAATGCAAAAACATGCAAATAGTCCTCATGGCAAGTCTGCCGAAAGACGCCTGTAAGATGTAGAAGACACCGCAGAGAGTCCCGGTGGCATCTGGGGCTCTGGTGCAGTGGTCGGCCAGCTCCAAGCTGGTAGTCCGCCGCCTGTCGTCGCGCCGGTGCCACCAGGGCCGTCCGCCTCAGGGATCTGCATGAGTATGGACACGGCCGACGGTCACAGTAAACTGTAGAGGAACGGCATAAAGCACAACACATGGAGTCCCTTTTGGACGACGCGCTTTGCCGTTCGAAAGGGATGGGCGAGCTGCGAAATGAGTTTCGAGCTTCCCTCGCAGGTCGCCCTTGCGATTTCGGTCTTCATCTTTCGACATTTGAAGATTCAATAGCCGAAACTCTGGGGACACACCAAGGAGATGAAAGCCGGTTCAACCATTATGAAACACCAAAATCCTATAGCTCTTGGACGAACAGGTCCAAAATTATTTGGCCATAAATCATAGTCGAATTTAACTTTCACTGAATTGGGTTATAGAAAACAAGTGAATATGAAAGACTGTACGGTATGCAAGTCTATGTGGTGAGTTGACTTAAGCACTTCGGGGACCTTGGCTAGAGCTTCTCCGGCAAGGTTGTACCTCCCCCTCCTCCTATAGAAGTGGGCTAGAACATGGAGTACGTCATCGAGGAAATCCTTGGCCATCGATGAATATAAAGAAAAATGGAGTATCTTTCTAAGTGGCACGGCTACGACGCTGCGTATAGCAGTTTTGAATCCCATGACAACCTCGGCCTCGTCGATCATCTAAGTGATGGGTTTTACCTCTGTCACCGAGCCACCTTTGTACGCCTGCTAAGATGTGGCTAAAAGGGGGGAAGTGTTATTTACCGGACGTACATGCGTCCCTAATACTTTTGTGTGGGTATTTCTGTCAGCACACGAATAGCCCACCACGCTTCAAGACCTCAATGTCCACTCTGATGAATGGGGGAAGTTTGGGCAATTTCCCTTGCCATCTGAGGATACTTCTTGCACATTTTGATAGCAGTTATACCTGGTAACAATCTACACTCATTTCGGTGTATCCATGTAGCCTGGAAAAACTGTAAAAATTCAAGATCAACTCCGGCTGAATGAGGCTGAGCACGTGATGCAAGCTCACAACCTCCACCAAATGACGCCCTCGCGGCTTGTAGTTCAGTGGTTCAAAACATTTGTGTTGGCGGTTGTTCGTTTGCCAAGTCAGCTGGAGAGTCAGGTCGAAAGAAAAAGTAAGGTGGGAGAGCTTTTTGGTTTCCGCAAATTCGTTCTCTTCCAGTCCACATCGGCAGCGACTGGCTAGGCATGAGAAAATGCTCGCTTAGCGAGAAAATATTTTCTGGGTTCGTCGGAAAAATCGCCACTATCATTCACTAGAAACTAGATTTTCCTGCCCAGTCATAACCTGGAGGTTGACGAAAACGGGTGATTTTTTTGTCGAGGATGAGGTTGGATGACAAGTGACTCATGCCCACCCAGCCGCGGCCATCGTGAGAGGACGTTGTTGCGTCACAGCGGTAGAGTAGGTCCCAGGTGCGAACAGGAGCTAAAAGCGGCTACTGTTTTTGCGCTGGGCACGGCTAGATTTTCTTGGCCCGTTGCATCAAATAAGGAGAAATACAGCCTTTTCGACGATGTTCATCCCTCAATCGGAGGTGTAGAAGTGTCCGAAGCTGTACATCCGTCGATCTAATGAGGCGCATTCCTCGATTGTACGAAGAACGCCATACGTCAATCGACGTCGCCCCCTTCAGTCGACGTTTGGCACCCGATTGCAATGTCAGTAAACTGCCAGCGTACAATCCAGTCCGTTGGCATAGTCGATGGATGTGACCAGGGGTAATCGAACATCAATGCCTATACTCTTTCAATCCGAGCGATACAGACGATCGATTTGTTCTTCATCGAATCAATCCAACGATTCTACTCGGGCAGCAGTCGCGATAGATTACCCTTAACACCAGGTATCCACTAAGCTACGGCAATGTTACGAGGTACCCCGTTCCGAGTGTTCTAAATCGCTATCCACCCCTTTCGAAGGATTTCTATCCCCTGTGTTTCTATTTTTCCAAGCTTCATAAGCTCGACTTGAACACTTTTATTTCAGGATGCCCTCCTTTTTCCAATCGGAGCGTCGGTGACGAGGTACCCCGTGGGGTATATGGTCATTGGCAAGACATTTCCATTTTGCAACTTTCGGTGGAATCTGTCAAGTGTTATTGTTATCGAGAATTTTCATGAGGTAAACGAGACCTTCCAAAAGGGCTGTGGGGGATGGGCGGATGCATTGTACAATGTCATTGGGGTGTGGGGGGTGGGGGGTGAAGCAAACACGCGAGCAATTCAAATGGACACCTGACGATAGGAGGCTGTTAGGACTTGTTCTGAGAAAACAGAAAACTGATAATAATACCCCAACGACTCTGTACCGAAACGGGTTATACTGTGACATAATAATTTGCCCTCATGTCGGGATATACAGGAATAAAACAATCTACCCAGCGGGTTTCTTTGTTATAAAAAAGTTATGATGGGGATTTTTTTTGTGTGGAACAAACGAAGAAATGGGTATTATTTTGAAAACTATTACGGTGAGGCAATTTTTGGCGAGTTTGTTTTGGAATTCTCTGGTATCCGGATAGTTTATTCACTAAGCTATCCACATTCTTGGAACCCAGGACCCAGTTGTGCAGAATTCGCTGCTTGTAGTGTCGATGGCCGTCCATTATCTCAAAATTGAGATAGCGTGACGTATGTGGTGTGTCATCAGGTTCGGCCAGACCTCCATGGGCTACTCCTTGGTTCGAGCGGCTCCCGAACGGGACTTGATCATACGTTCCATCCTCACTCTGGTCGTTGCAATTATCCTTTATCGATAACTTGAGATCCTTCCCGCCTAACAGCCACGAGTTTCGCGAATGACCTCCGGTGCCGCTTCAGGATCTCGCGGTGGCAGGAGTGAGGGCGTCTTCTGGCTGGCTGAAGTTCGATTCTGACCTCATGTTTCACACCGCTGCAGGCGAACAGGCGTCATCCACACATGCTGTACCAAGCGCGTCGATGCTCTCATTACCCTACAATCACAACACCGTAAAACTGGAAGAAAACCACGTTTTGACGATCGACCATTGAGCAATATTCAATGCTACGTTCGAATAAAACCGTCGTAGGCTGCAGTCATTCAATTAGGAAAATTGTATGCAGGTCGAAACTGCGTTCTATTGTCCGATATCCGGCGACTCTTCTGTGTGACCTGGAACACCTCTCATAACTCCTAGAGCCGGCTTATGTAGATCGAATAGCCTCCCTCAATCACACCAGGGAATCGGTGGCCAGGATGACACTCGAAGGACGCGGTGGATGCTCGGAAACATTTCGTGACACTGGTTAGATTTAGTGGTCCGGAAGACTATGAAATTGGAATCCAGCACTCTTCCGGTAGGTCGCAAGTCCTCCCTCTCTGGACCAGTTGCCTGGGGCTCGTTTTGGACAGTAAAATCGACACGCATAGGAAAAACCGAATTCGATGGTCGATGTTTTCATTCCATTTCTTTCTGAACCGGAGTGTCTGGCGACGGTTTGTCGAGGTGTGGGCCATTTGACACGTCATTCAGGCATGGCCTTCCGTTCGATTGAACCCTCCAAACAGCGATATTGTGAACCGTGTACTTCGAAGCAGCTCATGAAGCAAACACTGTCTGCCCTCCGCTTGTCCAAAGTCACCGATCTCCTGTAAACTTCGTCCAATGACGTCATCATTTAATATGAGTTGATGCTCCATTCTTGAGCACGTCTATCCACTGCTCATAGCTCTCATCGAACAAGTCTGCACGCAGTGGTGCTGAGGGCCATTGCCGTCGGCGATCCCAGTCTGCTGTCGTGGAGTACGGATCGTCGAGATGATCATTTCGGACTTCGGCCAGACCACCTTTTGTCCAGTTTCACCGTTCGCAAGGATGGCTGCGACGATTAGTTAGGAATTGGTGGCAATTTTCCGCTGTGCCATCTGGAGGCCAAATTGACTGGAGGGGAAAGACCGATCCTAAAGCCGATCAGTGACGCGCGATCCGTATCGTCCAGTGCTTGAATTGACCGTGGCAAAGCAAGTGTGTGCGTCTTGGGCCAGAGCGAAGGACGGCGGCAAGCCATGGCTGACGTCAAGGCCCCGCTGCTCCAGCAAGATGGGCATCCGTCCACCAACGGCAGCGCCAGCTCGAGCAACAACATCGCCACCAACGGAAAATTGTCCACCAGCCATGGGCTCAGCCGCCCCCCGTCCGCCTCCTCCTCGTCGGAGGCCAAGGTGAAGGTCCCCTGGACCGTGGGCTGCATCATCGGTAACGAGTTCTGCGAGCGCTTCTCCTTCTATGGCCTGCGTGCCATCCTGGCGCTGTACCTCACGCAGCAGCTGCACCTGTCCGAGGAAGCCGCTACCGAGTCCGTGCACCTCTTCATCGTCGCAGCCTACCTCACGCCGCTTCTCGGCGCGTTCATCGCCGACAGCTACCTGGTGATCTTGATTTCCTTTTTTTTGCACATGTCTTCACTTCTCTACATTTTCTTGTACTCTTCTCCAAAGCTCTGCGGTTTCTGGGAAAGAATGTCAACTGCACCTTCATTTCACAGCGGGCTATCTGGATGGTCACTCGTGCATAGGTAGTGGTGGCCGAACAAAGCACTGACGTGACGTCGACATTCTGTGCTTGGGATAAGTGGATTTGCCCTGCCTTTTTCCGGAGGTCCTGGCGCTTGCTTGCTTGATCCCCCGATTGTGTGGACGCTTCATTTGTTCATTGCCTGATTGCGTGATCTTGCCCAATTGCTTCATTGCCTGCATGCCTGAAATCTAGATGGCTTGATTCAAGCCATCAAGATTGATTTATTGTTTAACAGAACACCAAATTGTTTGCTTGATTTTTCTACGGCTGTTTTGTTCAAACCCTTCAACCTGTGTGGCCGTTCATGGCTTCATTGCTTCATTGGTTGATACCTGAATCCTGTTTTTTTTTTCAAATGCTTGAATTCTTGCACGTTGGCCTGCTACATCGCTGAATCACTTGACAAATGGACTGCTGAATTCCTTAAGTCCTCGATTGCAGAGTTTTTCGAGATCATGGTTGCTGGGTTTCTTTACTGTTTGATTCCTTGATTGCATGCATCAATGCTCTTGAATTGACTTTCTTAAAACTTGTGTTTTTGTTCGCTTCTCAGCATGGTTATTTGTTGATTGCCTTGTTGCCTGGCTGATTGATTAGTTGAAGTATTGTATTGCTAATGTTTTCTAGTCCGTGACTTCTGAATCAATTGATTGCTTTCTTTTCTTTTCTTTCCTTTTCTGGTTCCCCTGACTGCTTGGATGCTTGTTTCCCAGATCCTTTCATCTGTTCAAGGCTTGAACTGTCAGTTGTTTCATCTCTTGGATGTGAAATTGTCTGCGTTGGTCGAATGTGTCCCTCTGGCAGCAGGATCTCCAGTTTGTATCCCCTGGACGAGCACTGTGTGCATCTTTGCTAACCCTCCCCCCCATCCCTGACAACTGCTCTTTTCCCTGCGGTCTGTTCATTGGTTGCCGAAGCAGGGCAAATACCGCACCATCATGTACCTGTCGCTCATCTACTGCACCGGCAATTGGGTTGTGGCTTACTCGGCCACCCTGGACTCACAATCACATTGGACCTTCTACTGGGCTGCTGGTGGCCTGGCTCTCCAGTCCCTGGGCAGCGGCGGCATCAAGCCGTGTGTGTCGGCGTTTGGTGGCGACCAGGTGGAGATGAGCAACCCGCCGGGCCCCGCGCGCGACGCCATTGTGCGCAATTTTTTCTCGTGGTTCTACTTCAGCATCAACGTGGGCAGCACGTTCTCCACCATCCTCACGCCGTGGCTGCGCGAGCACAGGGGCTTTGCGCCTGCTTTCGCCGCGCCTGCCGTGCTCATGATGCTGGCCACACTCATCTTTTGGCTCGGCAGCACTGGTTACAAGCACCAGCCACCGGGAGGCAACATCGTGGCAGAGGTGGCGCAGATCATGTGGACCGCCACCAAACTGCGCCTGCGTCAGGGTAGGGGTGGCAGCGGCGGCTCGGCGGCAGGCAGCGCAGCGGCTGCGGCTGCGGGTGGTGGCCTTGGAGCTTGCGGGTCAAGAGGCAAGGGGCTTGGAGGAGGCTCCTCAAGCAACCTCCTGGCACCTGTTACAGAGGGTCGCGCTTCCTCGTCCGCTGCAGGTTCGGGAGTCGTGGATGGTGTTGGTTCAGCAGCACCGCAGCAGCAGCAGCTGCAGCGGAAGCTCTCGCACCGCGGCAGCAAGCGTGCCATCCTGCCTCCCGGCGCATCCGTGAAGCCCCACTGGCTGGACCCCGCGAAGGGCGTGTATGGGGAAGAGCGCGTAGAGGACGTGAAGCAGCTGCTGCGTGTGCTGCTGCTGTTCCTGCCTGTGCCCATCTTCTGGTCGCTGTTCGACCAGCAGGCATCCAAATGGGTGTTCCAGGCGACCAAGATGGACGGCCGCATCCCGAATGGCTCGACCGATCCGTGGATCACTGTGCTGCCTGACCAGATGCAGGTGTGTGCGTGCTGGTTTGCCCAGACTGGTGCCTACGTGCTGTTTTTCATCTTCAGTTTTGCTCTTCCCCTTCCTCAGCATGTACGCTTTGGTGGGGTTGTTAGATTTGGGTGCAAAGGTGAAACCAGATGTAGGCGAGGAAAAAGGACTGGAAGAAATTGAAGGTGAGGAAATGCGTGGAAGAGAATGGCCAGCATGCTTGCAGCGTGCACATTGCATGCATGTGTGCATGCACATCATGCTGGATGCACTCTTGTATTTGTCAAGTAGATTCATCCGAGAATTCTGAAACCAAATTATGAGCCCTTCCTTGTATCTGTTGTTTCTGTCTCTCCTCTTCGTCGTCCTTTTCCTCCCCCCCTGCCCCCCTTCTTCCTCCTCCCCACTTGGGGGGGTGGGAGGGGGGGGGGGGGGGG
>SZWC01002912.1:63394-95445 GCA_023375785.1 Penium margaritaceum
TTCTCACTCAACGGCTTCTCGCAGGGCCGTCGCAGGGGAGGGTTGTCTCAGCTGTTGGGGCGCTCCTTTGTTTGCTCGCAGTCCTCCTCCTTCGCCTCTCCTAATCATTTCCATCGACGCTGCTGTCGCTCCTCTATACCCTTGCTCCTTGTCCGTGGCAGGTGCCGCAATACGTGGTGATGACTGCGGGCGAGATTCTGTTCAGCATCACGGGGCTTGAGATGGCCTACTCGCAGGCGCCCTCCAGCATGTCCTCCGTCGTCACGGCTGGCTGGTCGGGTACTGTGGCAGCAGGTAAGCTGGAGTCAGACTCACCATGTATTCTGCTGGTTCAACGGCTGCTGCCTCTGGCAGGAATCGTAATTGAACAAATTCTGACGTGCCCAAAGGTTCAGATGTCTAGAATCTTAGATGGAAAGATGTTTGCATCTCGCCTGGCCAATGGTTGCTGTCAGGGACTGTTGCTGCAACCGAGCCGAAGGACATGATGCCTCTGTGCTCCACCGATTCCTCCTGTGCTGTGAAAAGCCTCTCCTCAGAACCTCTTCCAGTCCTTTCTTTCCTTGAAAAATTACTCTGGTGGACATCAGATTGAATGTATATGTCTTTTTCCAAAGCTGTCTGCTTTGCCCTGATGCCGAAGAACCTTCCTCTTGGAAGAAGTTGAGGCGAACTTGTTGTCTGCAAGAGGTGCTATCAACGGAATGCGATTGACACCGTCCTGTCATCTTTTGACCCCATTTATCTAGGTATGCCCCCACCGCTTCTTCCCTCAAGGTCCTCACTACCGCTACTCCGTCTCCGATCTTCCCTGCCCGTCAAATTGGTCCACAAAATCATCCCAAGGTGGAGGCCTCTTTGTTTACAACCAACCCTTTGGCTGTGCATTGGTCGGCATTGCTCTCAAAGTCATCAAAGCGCTTTGTCGTTCAATAGGATCGCCATGGAAAGGCATGCATCATGCCTACCTTCAAGCGCTCGTTTGTCGATCAAACACCCTGTGGAAAGATGTGGGACCCCTCACACACACTGGCATGAGTGTCTCCCCCTACCGTGCCTGGAACCCTCCTTTGGCTCCTGACGTAAAGGCTCCTAAGAATGTGGCCTTGAAGTTGGAGTTGGCCTGAGTTTGGCTGCTGGATGGGCGTGGGAAGGCTCTTGCTGCCGGTGTCCAATGCTTCACAAGTGTGCTTTGTTGCCGCCTTGCTGGTGCCTGTGGCTGTGCAGGGAACCTTGTGACAGTCGTGGTGGTGGCTGTGTTGAGCCGGTTCAACGTGTCGTCATCGTCCGAGTTCTTCATCTTTGCAGCTCTCTGCCTCATGTCCATGTTCCTTCTGCGCCTCGCTGGGAGAGGTTTTGCGTACATGCAAAGCTGCAGCGACCTAGAGGCCCTTGCATCAGCAGCTCCTGCCGCATCCATAGAGCCTGGCCTTGGGGTGGTCCCAGGGGCAGTCTCGGTTCCTCAGGCAGGTGCACAACAAGGTGTGGCAGTGGGAGGTGGTGTGGGTTCTCCACAGTCGCCTGTGTAGGTGCTGCAACGAGTCTGCCTTGTGATCTGCTTTGTTGGCAGGGGTGCACAGGCAGTGGGGACATTTTGTTGAAACTGAAGCAGGCAATCTCACCAAAGGTTCCATTGAACTGGTCAGATGTACATAGTGGTGGTGATTCTTGCTGAAGGTTTCGTGGTCAAAGGATTTGTCACGGTTCCACAGGAGTTTCAGCTGTGGACATGATTCTGTCACGGTTCCACAATGGCTATTGGCAACACTTGGTGGTCTGGGGAATTCTTTTGTGTTCATGGCTCTCAGCTCAGAGCACACCTTTTTTGTGTCTCGAAGCAGACTCTTGCTGCTGTCATCCATTGAACATCCAGTTTTTGGGTTACGAAGTACCCCTTGTAGTAAAAAAGTGTGGAGAATGACACAAGAAATTTGACATAGTTTCCCCACCTCGATGGACCCCATAACAGTATTGGCTGTGCAAAACCTTCATGGATGCTTCACTTGTAGCAATGGGCAGGGTTAGGATAAGTGTCATCCCGGACACCCTGCAATTGTAGGCATTCCTCAGGCAGCCAAGAGGGTGAAGAAATGTATGTGCAAGGGTAGGGCTGTTAAATCGAGACCGAGATGAGACATCTCGATCTCAAACTATCTTTTTTGCATTTCGGTACGAGATGTCTCGTCCCGGGTACATAAGACGAGACAATCTCGGTCTCGTACCCATTTGTATTTTGCTCGTCTCGATCTCGTCTCGGTCTCGCTCACATCCGAGAGAATCTCGCATGTTGCACCGTTGCGAGGGGCGATCGAAACGACAATTCGCGCTGCCGGGGCCTACCCACTTCGCGGGAACTTCATTCTGACTGCGAGCAAGTCTTTTAAAAACAACTAGAGTTTACATCTTTGTTGTAGCAAACCTCGCCAGTTTACCATTCAAACCTTGCGTCACTCAGTCATCTCGCCTGACAACTGCAGGTCTGGACCAGCGGGCACAAAACATGTCCACGAACGACTAGCCAGCTGTTTGCACATGTCGGCGTTCGGCACGCGCAAGCAGGTTACGTGGAGCGAAAAAAAAAAACCGGGAGGGAATCGACCATTCTACGCGAAGTAGATTCAACTGTTTACGCAATGAACGACGTGCAATCGTCATTATGATAGTAGTTTGTTTTGAAAAGCTGTTTACGTACGTTTTGTTTTCGATGCTCCTGTTGACTCTCCACGACCATTCCTAGACAGTGTGTCGCACACTGGATCTGCCGGCTTTTCTGTGCTGATAGTTCCAGTGCGCAATTGGCTGTTATAGCCTTGGCACACGCGGCAGGGTTCACTGGAGAAAAAAAGCGAGACTCTAGTTTTTTTTCCTACCGTGTCCGCGGAACGAGATTCTCGTACCGATCTCGCACGCGACACATGACGTGTCTTGGTCTCGTCTCGTCTCACGCGAGACATATCGAGATTGTCTCGAGTCGTGCAGTACGAGACAACAAGACGAGAAAAAATCGAGACAAGCGAGATCGAGACCGGTCTCGATCTCAATTTGACACCAACCTTTGCAGCAAATGTTGATTCATAGCTTAGTTGTGTAGCATTCATGGAAGTGCGTATGGACAAGCATGGATCATGCAAAACGGAATGAGGCTTAGAGGGAACTTGAGGCAAAAGGGAAAAAACACGCCAGGAGCGGGGGGTGGGGGAGGGGGAGGGGGTGTGCATGTTTACCTCATGTTTGTATAGCGAACATGTACCTAAGAACACACTAAGTAAAGGTTCAACATAATGAACATCCGGCGGCATTGGATAAATACTCTTTTTTTGCCCCTTCAACATGAACATTGATTGAAGAATTTCATACGCGGAAGGGAAGAAACCAGATGGAACATACGACAACATGTGCGTCAATGTTATAACAATGACAAAAAAAAAAAAAAAGANACCTAAGAACACACTAAGTAAAGGTTCAACATAATGAACATCCGGCGGCATTGGATAAATACTCTTTTTTTGCCCCTTCAACATGAACATTGATTGAAGAATTTCATACGCGGAAGGGAAGAAACCAGATGGAACATACGACAACATGTGCGTCAATGTTATAACAATGACAAAAAAAAAAAAAAAGATCAAGACCAAACGTTAGTGCAAACGGTGGCAGGAAAATGGTTCAACGACAGAGATGGGAGCTAGAAACTGCTAAAGTGCAGGTTGGGGCAGTAGCGTTGTTGATGCAGAGTGCGGGCTTCCACGCTCGTTGCTTAGTCTGCTGCCCCCTCACTCTGCCGCTCTAGAGTCTAAGTTGAAAGCAGCTGAAAACTGAAAGTGACTGATTAGGAATGAAGAATAAACAACAATGGGAGACCCCTCCAAGTTCTTGGGAAAATGCGTGGAAGCTTCCTAGCAACACAGCCGCTGACTAGGCGTCAGTGCCTGGTCAAACGGTGACGACCGTCACAGGTCGTACACACAACGGCAAGGGTTTGGCTAGGAGACACAAGACAAAGTGTCAGAATGCTTCAATAGCATATGCAGAGAGAGATAACAAATGACAAGTCCAAGGCACAAATACCTGCCGCGGCGCACGGCCGGTGTCGCACGCGGCAGTCCAAGAGCTGTCCTAAAACCGGCCTAAAGCCACTGCACACACATGTCAGAATGCTATGCCGTATGAACCTAGACGTGCAGAATCAAAAGACAGACGCTACGACTGGTCACATGCATGCATCCATCATCAGACGGTGGACATACAATGCAAAGACATGCAAATAGGGCTCATGGCCAGTCCGCCGAAAGACGCCTGCAAGCTGTAGAAAAGACAGCAGAGAGTCCCGGCAGCATCTGGGGCTCTAGAACGGTAGTCGGCCAGCTCCAAGCCGGTAGTCCGCCGCCAGTCGTCACAGCGGTGTCACCAGGGCCCGCCTCAGGGATCTGCACGAGTATGAACACGGCCGAGTGGTCACAGTAAACTGTACACGAACATCACAAATCACAACACTCCCCCATGACCCGATGGTACGCATGTCCATACACGTGCAGCACTTGTACAAACACCATAGTGAGTTACACAAACAGATGAGGCACAGACGCATATCCCACACTCAACCACCCTCAGGCATGGGGCGAAGCCCAACAGAACGAATGGCCACCAGGAACTTTCCGCGAGCTAGTGTGTAGCGGGAGGGCCGGTTCGGCCCTCCCACCTTGTTGAAGCGAGGGGTGGTTGCACACCACCCCTCGCGTCAGCGAGGGCTGGCCGGCGGCCAGCACTTTGCTGGCCGCCGGCCAGCTTGCGGCCGGCCGGCTGGACGGCCGGCGGCCGGCCAAGTGACCGGCCGGCCACCGGCCGGCCAGCCACCAGCCGCCGATCGCGGCCTCAGCCCGATCGACGGCTGAGAGGCCACGAGGGCCTCAAGGGCGAGGCCTCGTGGCCTCGTGCCCTCGCCCCCCCTCGCCCTCTTTGCAAACGAGCAAGAGAGGGCGAGGGATAGGGGGAGCGAGGGTGAGGTCAAAACAACTGGCTCGAAATCGCCAGCGTGCCTCGCACGCGACGATTTCGCGCCAGAACGACAAAAACGTGAATCGAAGTTCGTTTACGACGAACTTCGACATAAAACAAACAAAACAACTCGTGCGAACACACGAGTTCAAGGTAAAAACCCCCGGTTTGGGTCCCAAAACCAGGGGTTTGGTTAAAAACGGAAATCGGCCTCCGGAGACTCGAAATAATCGAGTCCCCTTGCTATGGGTCGTTGATGACGATTGCCCCTCAGTCTTGCGAAGGGGGTAAGCCCCTGACGCGGACTGAGAACGCCATTTTGTGAACTCCGACGACGACTTCAGAGCAGGAGCTGGAGACTCAGCCCGTTACAGTGGTTCTCAGAGCCAGACGGCCCTCGCGACTAAGGGTTCGACGGGAACGGCGGCTTCGTCATATACAAAACGCCGCCGGCAGCTGCAAGCAGCAGTAGAAACGCCAGAAGGGACTACAGCATCCATACTTCACGGATTGAGGCGCCGTAAAGTGCGTTGCAGAGCTGGAAAAAAATTCTACTTGGTGGAGCCACTTCCTTTGAGCCTCTCAACATTTCCAGGGGGCTAGGTGGATTTTTGTGGGACGGGTTGGGGAGTTCCCACCTCTAAAACCACAAACTCCTCCTTGTTTTCAAGGCTCCTTCAAAGCTCCTTCATACAAAAAATTGGGACAGCGTCCCTCCCCAAGCTTAGGGACTCTCACGACCTGAGAGCACCCTAAAAAGAAGGAGGGTGCCACCTTGGGGATTTTTGGCGGCTCCTCCAACGATGCCGGCTCAAGGAGGACGCCACCAAGGGGCGCAAGACGCGCAAAGAAGACTCAAGAGGAGGCCAAGGAAGACAAGAAGACAAGAATACAAGAAGAAAAGTAGTCTTTTGTTCTAGACCTTGTACTTGCTTCTCTTCTTGCTCTTTGTCTTAGTTTTGTGAGTGGTACTCACACCTCTTGTTACTCCCTTGTATTTTGATTTTCTGTTTTCCTAGATCCTAGTTGCTAGCAAGTGCCGTGAGTCACGGCCTAGGAGGACTAGTTTCTAAACCCACGACCTTGTGCCGACGTGGCGGCCTAGGAAAACAGAAATATAAATTGAAATTGCCTCACCGATCGTGAGAGCAACGTCTTAGGAGGCGATTCCTCCTCGTTGTGGGGTGATCCTCACAACAACCTTCACGTGCTAGTTGCACGAGCGACGGGATGGCAAGTGCCGGACTGTCTAAGGCCAACAAGGCCAAGGTGGTGACATTCTNATTTTCTGTTTTCCTAGATCCTAGTTGCTACCAAGTGCCGTGAGTCACGGCCTAGGAGGATAAGTTTCTAAACCCACGACCTTGTGCCGACGTGGTGGCCTAGGAAAATAGAAATATAAATTGAAATTGCCTCACCGATCGTGAGAGCAACGTCTTAGGAGGCGATTCCTCCTCGTTGTGGGGTGATCCTCACAACAACCTTCACGTGCTAGTTGCACGAGCGACGGGATGGCAAGTGCCGGACTGTCTAAGGCCAACAAGGCCAAGGTGGTGACATTCTCACCACACGTCCTTGGCGGACTCCAAGTTTTGGGAGTCGCCGCCGCGAGCACGGTTGCCAACCCAAAGGCAGCCGTACCGCCTAAGGCAACCGTGTCGCCTTAGGCAACCGTGCCGCCGAAGGCAACCGTACCGCCTAAGGCAACCAACGCCAACCTCGGCGACACCGAGAAGCATGCGAAGGCCGCAAAGGTGCTCGATGAGCACGTCGACGCGCACATGGGCGACCCCCATGCGATGGACGATGCGATGGAGGAGGGTCTTCCAGAGGAAGACCCCGACGAAGAGCACGACACCGACGATGGCGAAGGCGATGAGGATCGCGACCATCGCCATTGTCATGCGGCAAACTCGAGCCAATTGCTCGAGAAAGAAAAGGCGCCCGGCGCATCGCCTGAAGCTGCCGACGGCAGCGAGACGGCCGAGAGCAGCAAGGGCGCCGAAAGCAGTCACACGGGAAGTTCCCGCAAGAACGAGTCAGACGACGACGCCGCAAAGACAATTCGTGATGGCCGTCGTAGGCTTGCGGAGTTTGTTGCTGAGGCAGCAGGCCGACTGAAGATCACCATCGACGGTGGAGACACAGCACCACTCGGAGGAATGGGGGCGGACCCCCCTTCCTACGATGTGGCCGCAATGGGACAGGGCAGCGCCCACTCGAGCGTCGTCGTCGAAGACAGTCTCCTCTGAAAGGTGGGACTCCTTGGAGGCGTGTACGCGAACCGTACCCTCTTGCAATGGGTAAGGGTGCACGGACAACGCGAGGCCCTAGAGGCTATCGCCGACGCTCTGACGACATCAGAGCTCAAGTTCGCGTTCGCCAATCTGCTGGCCCACGTCGGGCAGAGCATCACGGACCTTGACCGTGATCGCCAGCTGCAGCGCTTGGCCGCCCATGAGGCAAGCCGCCAATGCAACGACCTCGACAAGGCATTGCAGAGCGTGACCCAGGTGCGGATGTAACAGCAAGCACAGCGCGCCGCAGCTGTGGATGCCACTGCCGGTGGCAGCGAAGACTTGCCTACCTCGACGACTTTGGGGTCGGTCATGAACACGTCCTTCCTCCACAGTGTGGAGATCTTTCGGAAGGGCGTGAAGGTGACCGACTGGCTGAACCGCATGGAGCACGTTCTACGTGTCCACAAGGCTCATCTCAGCCTGTGGGGCGACCTTGCCATGACACGACTTGAAGACAAACTCTTCAAGTATGTGGTCAAGGAGTGGACTGCGCATCAGCCGCACCTCGAGTGGCAGTCCATGCCGTGGGAGGCCTTCTGCGCGATCATGCGCAAGAAGTGCACCCAACGTGAGGAGGCGCAGTGCGCCTTCCACAAGATCAAGGACTTCAGGCAGATGGGCAGCTTGCTCGAATCCTACTTGAGCAAGTTCACCGCACTCGTGGAGGAAGCCGAAAGCTTCACCGAGGGCGATGGTACTCAGACGTTGAAGTACCCGGAGTGCATGCTGCTGGAGTACTTGCGTGATGGTCTCGCCAGCGAGAAGCTGAAGGACAAGAGCACCACGACAGCCACTGGCCAAGCTTGGACAAGCTGGAGGGCATTGCGCGACTACATGAGCGAAGTGTATTCGACGAACCCAAAGCACTACTCTGCTGCACGGCCGAACGTGCGTGCACAACAAGGTCGCGACATGTGCGTGGACGCGGCAAGGGCTGGTGGGTCAGCTGGACAGCGAGGCGGGACCAAGGGCAAGCAGCCTACAAACCCTCCAGCCAAGAAGGCTGGTGGACACAAGGGTCCCAACAACAAGCGCAGCCGCGAGAATGACGAGCTGCAGGCGGCGCGTGAGCGTCGCAACGCAGCCTTCTGTGAAGGGCTCTGCCACAACTGCATGCAGCCGGGCCACTTTAGGGCTCAGTACCCTGAGGCTGCTGGTGGTCAAGAGGCCGCAGCGCTAGCTGTAGCAGCAAAACCTCGTGGGGATGGTGCAGGAGGAGGCCGCGGACAAGGCCGTGGACAGGGTCGCGGTCGCGGCAATGGGCTCGGCCGTGGTAACGAACAGGGCCGTGGGGCGGGTTTTCCCTACTCCTGAGTGACGTCAGTGGGGACAACTCAGGGGTAAAACTGGATCACGAGTGTGAGTTCATGTTTTCTGACGAGGATGTTAAACAATTTGAGTTTTTGATGAGTTCAAATTTCTCTGTTGTCTTCTCCCCTCTCATTGAACCTCATTCTGCACTTGCTGATCGACATTGCCCACTAAATCTTGCATCACCAGACGAGATGCATGACCAAACTTGCTTAGTGGTGGCGACACCAACCACTGTGCAAGAGTTTTGTAACACAGTGATTGAAGCAAACGCCCTCAAAGCGATGAGCTCAATCACATTCGCAGAACCTTTAGTCGACGATTTCGACCCAGTGAAGTTTAAAGACTGGAAGGTGTTGGCCGAATTCACACGTGCCCACAAGATGTGGACTCAAGTGGGTGAATCATGGGAGTTGCGACGCCCGTCATACAGATTCCGTGTTTATCACAAACTTGGCTTACCGTCGTCGAGTCTGTTCACTCGGAAGAGTGGAGGCAACATGACAATGCAGTTCAAATGACACCTAGCTGGTGCTCCCGTGAACGTACTTGCTGACACAAGAGGGGACGACTCTTTTGTTAGCCTTGGCTTTACCCGTCAGGTTGGCCTGAAGTACGAGCCATCGAATGGTGCAGTTGTTTTCGGTGACAACCGTACAGTACCCGTAATCGGTACTTGTAAAGCAAAAATTTGTATTCAAGGGTACACATAGAGTGTCACGTTGAAGGTACTCAATCTTCTTGACCCGTTTGACGTGGTGCTAGGCGATCCCTAGCTCCGTGACAACAAGGCTCTAATGTGCTTTGAATCAAAGCATTTGATCCTCCAAAAAAGACAACGCCGCTTTACGTTGATTCCGAGTACGGAATAATCACCGACCCGACTCAAAGTCCATGCCAGCTTGTCTACAATGCAGGTCAAGAGACATATTCGACAAGGTTGTCGATACTTCTTGGCTCAGTTGCAGAAAGTGGAGGACGATGTCACAGAAGACACGCCACAAGAGATCAAATCTCTATTGGCGGAGTTCTCGGATGTATTCTAAGACCCACCGGCTGGGCTTCCATCAGAAAGACACATGGGCCACACGATTCCGCTGCAACCGGAGGCGACTCCTCCGTTCAGACCCATGTATCGCCTTAGTCCAGCAGAAAGGCAAGATGCCGAACGCCAAATCAAAGAGTTGTTTTCAAAAGGATGGATCGAGCCAAGTAGCTCGCCGTACGGTGCGCCGATCCTTTTTGTGAAATAAAAGGACGGTGGTTTACGCATGTGCGTGGATTACCGGGCGTTGAACAAGCTGACGGTGAAAAATCGATTCCCCTTACCGCGGATTGAGGACCTTTTTTACCAACTCCAAGGCACAAAAGTGTTTTCGTCCTTGGATTTGTCTCAAGGGTACCACCAAATCCGCATCACGGAAGATGATGTGCCCAAAACCGTGTTTCGAACGCACATGGGACACTATCAGTTCCGAGTGTTATGCTTCGGGCTTACAAATGCCCCAGCAACCTTCCAAGGAGAAATGAACCGAACGTTCTCCAAGCAACTCGGACAGTTTGTCTTGGTTTACCTGGATGACATCCTGGTTTTCTCCAAATCAATGGAAGAGCACATAGAACATTTGCACGGAGTTCTCGCAATCCTTCGAGAACAGAAGTTCTATGCAAAAGTGAGCAAGTGCAAGTTTGTACAAGATGAGCTCAAATGCCTTGGACATATCGTCGGCAAGGACGACATCCGTGTCGATCCACGAAAGGTCCAAGCCGTTGTGGACTGGCCACGCCCCGACAATGTTGGGCAGATTCGGTCTTTCCTCGGCCTTGCAAACTACTTTCGACGGTTTATGCAAGGGTATTCGACCCTGGTAGCACCGCTAACCAGGCTCACGCGAAAAGACGTGCGTTGGGAATGGACACCTGATTGCGAGAACGCATTCCTCAAAGTTAAAGAGCTTCTATCCACGGCGTCCGTCCTAGCTCTTTCGGATCCATCGCAACCGTGGGAGGTTCGATGTGATGCGTCGGTAGTAGGAATCGGAGCCGTCCTCATGCAGAACGGTCACCCAGTTGTGTATGATAGCCGGAAGCTCATCCCCGCGGAAACGCGGTACACGACTGGGGATCAAGAGCTCCTTGCGGTAGTACACACTTTCAAGATGTGGCGTTGCTACCTCGAGGGCGCTGAAGGGGGTGTGACGGTCGTGACCGACCATAATCCATTGGTGTTTTTCCAAACGCAACCGAACCTGTCAAGACGACAGGCGCGTTGGAGCAAATACCTGAGTCGATTCTCGTTCACATGGGAATATCGCCCAGGACGCATCAATGTGGCCGATCCACTAAGCCGACATCTTGTGGAAATTAAAGCAACCACCGAGGTCAGTGGGTATTTTATGGCCATTGCTATAGCAACCGTACAACCACCAGATTCCCCTACACCTCTGCGGCAGCCATCACAAGAGATTATCCATTACAACGGATTTGTAAACAGGATCCGGATGGGGTACTGTTTGGATTCTTGGTTTCAAGACTCTCAAAATCTGGAAAAGTACGGCTTGGTGGAGGCCGCAGGAATCTTCTGGCACGGAGTACAAGTTGTTGTGCCCAATTCAGGAGATCTTCGAGCAAAGGTTATCTCCCAGTTCCACGACCCGCCGGTCGCAGGTCACGTGGGACCCCAAAAGACCGGACAGGCACTCTCGGACCACTATTGGTGACCAGGGTGGAGTGTCGATGTCCGTAAGTATTGCATGACATGCAACCTATGTCTTCGGAATAAGGCTAGTAACAAGAAGCCTGCTGGACTTCTCCAGCAGCTTCCTATTCCTGGGACTCCATGGGAGTGCGTCAGCATGGACTTCATTACTGGTCTTCCGGACACGGCCGTGGCCATGATGCAATACTAGTGGTTGTGGATCTTTTGACGAAGATGACACACTTCATTCCTACAACCACTGACGTGAACGCAAAGGAGACCGCTCATCTCTTCTTTGAGGATGTCCTAAAGTACCACGGCTTGCCGTTGTGCATTATCTCCGATCGAGATCGAAAATTTGCTAGTACTTCGACATTGAGTCGCAAATGTTGACAGCATTTTACCCTCAAACTGACGGAAAAACGGAGCGCATGAATCGCACTCTGGAGCAGATGCTCCGCATGTACGTGGACCCTGCCATGCATGATTGGGACGAATTCCTAGCACCGGCAGAGTTTGCGGTGAACAACTCGATAAACAAGTCCACACAGTTCACACCGTTTGTGTTGAACAGTGGTCGGCATCCAGTGGTACCCTCTTCGTTAGTGAAGAGTGGGAGTACAGGAGGGCAGGTCCCTTCTGCTCAAGCCTTTGCCGAGCGCAACGACTCCTTGTTACAGGAGGCGAAGGGTCACCTTCAAGCAGCTCGCTAGCGACAAAAGGCATATGCCGACAAAGGTCGCCGGGAGGTGTCGTTTGACATCGGTAACAAAGTACTGCTCAGCACTAAAAACCTTCGGTTGAAGTCGCCAGGGGCAAGAAAACTTCTACCGAAGTGGATTGGGCCGTTTCCCATTGTGGCACGCATCGGGCCAATGGCATACCGATTGCTACTTCCGCCGAGTATGAAGATACATGACGTGTTTCATGTGAGCCTGCTGGCTCCGTGCACGGCAGGAGGAACCGTTCAGCCACCGCCAGCAATCCTGGCTGCCGACGGCCAATACAAGGTCCTTCGCCTACTCCAGCACCGAGAGCGTACTCTTCGGTCACGCGTTGTCAGGGAGTACCTCGTTCATTGGGCTGGTTGTGGACCTGAACACAATTCATGGGAGCCCGAATCTCTGTTGCCCACAGGGGTGGTCAACGAGTACTGGAGCGAGCTTGCAGCTCGCACAGATCGACGCGTGGCAGGAGGTACCACCTGAACACGGGAAAAGTGAGCAATATTCCCACAGGGTAGCATTCATGGACAGCTACCATAGGAGGTTGGGGACGCCCAACATGGTTGTCGCACGGACGCTCCGGCCTAAAGGGGGGAGGCCGCTAGCCGTGCTGACCTTCAAGCTGCAGCTTAGGTCTAAGTACCATGCACGTGTTCATGTTTAGCTGCTGATTGAAGTTATTAATTTTCTTTCACAATGTTGATGACTCACTGACTGACAATCCTACTTGTTGTTCATGAACCGGGACGGTTCATAATAAGTGGGGAGGAATGTAGGGGGAGGGCCGGTTCGGCCCTCCCACCTCGCTGAAGCGAGGGGTGGTTGCGCATCACCCCTCGCGTCAGCGAGGGCTGGCCGGCGGCAAGCACTTTGCTGGCGGCCGGCCAGCTCGCGGCCGGCCGGCTGGACGGCCGGCGGCCGGCCAAGAGACCGGCCGGCCACCGGCCGGCTAGCTACCAGCCGCCGATCGCGGCCTCAGCCCGATCGGCGGCTGAGAGGCCACAAGGGCCTCGAGGGCGAGGCCTCGTGACTTCGTGCCCTCGCCCCCCCTCGCCCTCCTTGCAAATGAGCAAGAGAGGGCAAGGGATAAGGGGAGCGAGGGTGAGGTCAAAACAACTGGTGCGAAATCGCCAGCATGCCTCACACGCGACGATTTTGCGCCAGAACGAAAAACACGTGAATCGAAGTTCGTTTACGGCAAACATTGACATAAAACAAACAAAATAACTTGTGCGAACACACGAGTTTGAGGTAAAAACCCCCGGTTTGGGTCCCAAAATCAGGGGTTTGGTTAAAAACGGAAATGGGCCTCCGGAGACTCGAAATATTCGAGTCTTCCTGCTCTGGGTCGTTGATGACAATTGCCCCTCAGTCTTGTGAAGGGGGTAAACGCCTGACGCGGACTGAGAACGCCATTCTGCGAACTTCGACGACGACTTCAGAGCAAGAGCTGGAGACTCAGCCCGTTACATAGTGCCTTCGTCAAGAAATCAGCACGATGCATATCAGTGCCAACCCACATGACGGAGATCACGCGTCGCTCCACCAGATCACAAACGAAGTGATGCTCAACTGCAATGTGCTTTATGCGAGCATGAAAGACACCAGAGTTCTCCGCAATGGCGAGAGCACTCTGGTTGTCGCAACATAGCACAATGGCAGGTACCGACTGCCCAAGCTCAAGAAACAAACGTTGTAGCCATACTGCCTCAGCAGCCCCTGTGCCCAAAGCAATGTACCCTGCCTCTGACGAACTACGTGCGATGCAGCCCTGCTTCCCGCTTCGCCAAGATAGAGCGGTACCACCGATCAGAAACACGTAGCTAGTATTGCTGCGCCCATATGGGCTCCAAGCCCAGTGACTGTCAGCGTAGCCGTCAAGGACCACCAAAAAATGTTGACAAAAACAGAGTCGAAGGTAAGGCGTGGAGACCACGTACCACACCACTCGTACAGCCGCATGAAGGGCTCTTGCATGTAGAGCCTACAAAAACTGAGCGAGGAGGTTGACCGCGAACGCGATGTCAGGACGCGTGGTAGTGGCTAGGTCCATCAGAGATCCGATAAGGTGGAGGTACAAGGTCAGGTCCACTGTCTCCCCCAGCTATGTAGGATCATCCACCTTTAGGGCATCCTGCCCATCGGGTGTGAGATGTGTGGAAACGGAGGGCACTGCACCAAGGAGATCGCTTAAGCGCTCCCCCACGACTCGTGCGTATTGGGCCTGATGCAACAACAGTGTCCGATGTCTGCGATCTCGCATGATCTCCATACCGAGAAACACCGATGCAAGACCGAGATCCTTCATCCTATAGGCAGTCTGCAGGACAGCCTTGGACTCCTTCACAGCCTCCAGGGACGGGGACGCGATTAGAAGGTCATCGACATAGACCAGGATGGCAGTGAACCGCTTGGGTGTCGGTAGGATGAACAGACAGGGGTCTGCCTCACTCTGTACGTATCCTACACGAGTCAAAGGGCTGGTAATCTCCCGATTCCAGCACCGCGGAGACTACTTGAGGCCGTACAAGGACTTGCGCAAGCGCCAGACCTTGTCACCGTCCTCAAAGCCCGGTGGATGAGCCACGTAAATCTCCTCATCCAGAGAGCCATGGAAGAACATATTGTTCACATCCATGTGGTGCAGTTCCCAATCATGCTGAGCCACTACACTGAACAGAGCTCGAGCTGAGGTCATGCGGCCGACAGGGGCAAAATTGTCAGTGTAATCGACTCCCTCAATCTGAGAGTACCCCTTGACTACCAAGCGAGCCTTGTAGCGTTCCAGTGAGCCATCCGGCTTCACCTTCTTGCGAAAGACCCACTTGACCTGAATAGCCTTCCTTCCCGGAGGAAGGTCGACAAGCTCTTAGACTCTGTGCTCTCGGATGACGCGAAGCTCATCCTCGCAAGCAGCATGCCAAGCGTCAGCATCCTGTGATGAGAGAGCCTCCCTGAGTGTACCCGGGTCAGGCGCCATAGAGGGAGGACTCTACGTGGCAAGTGCACATGCCTCAGTGCTGGGCCTGACGACCACGAGATCAGCTGCTGCGTCATAGGTAAGCCTGTAAGCCAAAACCACGGGCTCGCGATCCGGACTCGCGAGTCCAAGCCCTTGTCAAGGCTCGCGAGCCGAGTTTTTGGTGTCTGACTCGGCTCGAGCTCGCGAGTTCCGAGGGAGGGGGGGGCAGCGGAAAAATCGGCATGCGTGATGGTTCAACCTCCGGCAGACACATTACGGTGGTCCTCCACCCCGCCCCTTCCCCCCCCCTCCCCCCTCTGATCCCCCTTCCCGGCCACGCATGACTGCCCGCGGGCAGCATTTCGTGGGGATTCTGCCCTCGAAACCCTTGCGTCAACATGCCTATGTCCTGCGACACTTTGTCACTCTCGACACTCTTGTGTCAAGCGTGACTTCGTGTCACGCTGTGACACTTAGTCACAGCAGCTTACGTCCTCTTCTGCCCTCTCACAATGGCCTCCGAACCACCACAACCGATGGAGAAGCAGCAGCAAAGCCCGGCCGCTATCCAGTCTGCGTCCACGTCAAAGACCATGGTGCAGGGTGTGCTGAACACGAAGGACGGCTTGCGGGTGGACAAGCGCAAACAGAGAGCGTCAGTTGTGTGGTCTGTCTTCAACTACGTGGTCATCCAGGGTGAGCCCCGAGCATGGTGCACCCTCTGTCCCAAAGCCCGCGTTGGTCTGAAAGGTTCGTTTGCGGTCACCGACGGTCAAACCTCCTCCATGTGGAGACACCTCCGTCGGAACCACAACGGAAAGTGGAAAGAACTGAAGAGTCTGGAAGTGCAGCAGAACCTGACCCACGCAACCATTGCAGCAGCTGAAACTGCGCTCGTGGTGGACGGCACCAACGCCACACTTGCTCACGGTGTTGCCGGCGTTGGCATCGCTTTCAACAAGAAGTACTTTCAGAGTTGCATCTGGAAGCACGTTGTCGAAAAAAACCAGAGTTTCCTCAGCATTGAGTCTGCATGGCTACGGCAGGCGTTCTTGCACTGCAATCCTTTCACGGTGCTGCCCGGCCAAATCACGCTGACCCGCTTAATCAAGAGCGGAGCAGCGGCTTTCAAGAAGCGGCTGCAGCGAATGTTCATTGAAGTGCAGTCCGGTATGTCCTTCACTTGTGATGGCTGGCAGTCTGATGCCAACCACAAATACCTGGGGATTACATGTCACTGGATTGCTATGTGGTAGTTGCAGTCTGTGGCGCTTGGGTTCCCAGCTTGCTCTGATGATGCAACTGCTTCAAACATCTTTGACCTCTTCTCCTTTGTTGTGAAGGACTGGGGGCTCTGGGACAAAGTGTACAGCCTGACAGTGGACAACGACACAACAAACGACAGCCTTGTGGACAACTTCTTGGTTCTGCAGAATGACAACTTCAAAAAGGAGGGCCACATTAGGTGCATGGGTCATGTCCTCAATCTGGCTGTCAAAGACCTGATCGGTGTGGAGGCGGTGGAAGAGCACTTGCAGACCGCGCGGCTGATTGTGAGCTTTGTGAGCCGCTCTGCTAAGCGTGAGATGAGCCTGCTGACTGCGTGCAGTGCCCGTGGTGTGCAGTACCTTTCCCTCCACATTGACACGCCTACCAGGTGGAACTCCACCTTGGACATGTGCGAACGTGTGGTGCGTATCAAAGACGTGCTTGATGACTGGCTGCAGGCTAAGGAACCCACCCTAAAGCCCAGTGGCCAAGGATGGGAGCTCCTCGGCCTTGTGATTGCCATTTTGAAGCCCTTCAAAGGGTTTACCGAGGACATTTCTGGCTCCCAGTATCCCACACTCTCTCTGCTGCTGCCTTTTTTCAGCCAGATCTTGCAGAAACTTCACCAGTGGCGAGTGAAGGCAGCAGGAGCAGAGAAGAAGCAGGCTGCAAAGAGGCAGCCACTGGATGCCACTGAGAAGCTGTTGTTGGTGCTGCAACCCGGGTTCAACGCTGCTGTGGAGAAGGTATGTGCCTGATTTTGCAGCAACATTGCTCGGTTAGCTTCCATACTGTTTTCTTACAAACTAACCTACTTCTTTCTAGTGTCGTACAGGTTGAGAAGTATGTGAAGAAGTGTACGATTCGGCATGTGGTGGCAACGGCAGTGGACCCCCGATTCAGGTAAACAACACACTTCTTCACTCAACCTGTTGCTTATGTTCGAGTTGGTTTTTTAACCCTGGATTGTGCACTTTTTCTAGCAGGTTCCGTTTCTGGCCGGTGCACAAGTCGCTCGGTATCAAGACGGCGGTCGAACTGGAGCTCAAGGTGGTCGAACACCTTCGACCATACTTTGCCAAGGTGCAGGCCAAGCGCCAGGCAGAGGAGGCGGCTGCAGCAGCAGCCGCGGCTCAAGCAGCAGCAGCGGCAGCAACATCTGCTGCTGCCGGATTGGACGAGGATGAGATGGTTGACTCCAGTGGGGCTCCAGCTCTAACCCCAAGCCAGTCACAGCCACAGCAGAAAGAAAAGGAACAACAGCTGTCGGGGCCAGCAGCAGCAGCAAAGCGCGGCCGTCCCAGTGCCAAGAAAAAGGCCTCCATGGTGGAGGCGGCCTTGGCCGACCCCATGGATGACCTATTCGAAGATGAGGAGCCCGAGGAGGTGCAGGTGCCACCGGACTCACTGGAGGAGGAGGTCGACAAGTACAAGAAAAATGCACGGGGTGGCAGGCGCTGCAACGTCCTTCACTTCTACAGGGACAACGCCACAAAGTATCCTACATTTGCCCTGTTGGCTCTTGACATGCTGGCGGTACCAGCCACCAGCACACCATCAGAGCGCATGTTCAGCCTGGGAGGGCAGGTGGTGACGGACTTCCGGCACTCCCTCTCCCAGCTGACTGTCCAGGATTTGCTTTGTTTGAAGACCTGGATAAGTGACCCAGCCCTCCGTGATTTCCCAGTCCACCCATCCGGCAGAATTGCCGAAGAGCTGGAGGAGGTGGAGAACCGTGAGAGGGCACTCAGGAGAGAAGCTAGAAAGGCTGCAAGGGCGGATGGTGGTCTGGTGCTCTCAGATGATGAGGCCGAGGTAGTAGGGGGGGGACAGGAGGATGGAGAGGAGAACTCAGAGGATGATGGCTCTGAGGCTGCTGAAGAGGCTGATGAGGCTGAGGCAGAGGAAGCGTATGGTGGGGCGGAGGATGATGAAGATGTAGTTGAGGTAACTTAGGTTTGCTCAATGTGATTGTCTTCCCTCAATTCAATAAACTTGCAATTTCCATTCCCATCCACTTTCAATCCATTCACAATATCCATAGGTTGTGTTAACATAGTTTAAGAGTTAACCTAGTTTAAGAGTGTACAAAATGGGACAGTGTGTAGTGTGAAAAGTGCAGTGGTGAAGTGTGCGGTAGTGAAGTGTGTGGTAGTGAAGTGTGCAGTGGTGAAGTATGCAGTAGTGAAGTGTGCAGTAGTGAAGTGTGCAGTGGTGAAGTGTGCATTGGTGAAATGTGAAGTGGTGAAATATGCAATGGTGAAGTGTGCAGTAGACAAATGTGCAATGGTAAAGTGTGCAGTGGGAAAGTGTACACTGGTGAAGTGTAGAAGTGAAGTGTCTTACGGTGAAGTGCGCAATGGTAAAGCGTGCAGTGGTGTAGTGCTGTAGAATGTATGAAACTCTGTTCATGCACAAGTATACTAGGACTCGCGATCATTGTGACACAAACTCGTCGAGACACTGTCACTAACTCGCAGTCCACAAGATGTAAACTCGTGATCTCTACTGACAGTGACTCGCGAGTCCCAAGACTCGCGAGTTTATGTTTTGGCTCGCGAGCCCGAGCCTGTCCATTGGCCCGACTCGGAAGCCAAGCCTTCCTGTCAAACTCGCGAGTAACGGCTCGTGAACAGGCTTAGTCATAGGCGATATGGAACTCGCGAGTGACAAGGTCGTGCCCTACGGGGCACGCTGGATGTACCTCTGTGAGCTCAGTGCGGACACTCAAGCCTAGGGCCTTTGTGCTGGGGTCACCACTCGCGATGCTGTGAGAGGAGCGCCTGGGTCCGGGGCCCGACGCTCGCTGAGCTCCGGAATCTAGTGGTTGAAGACGGCAACCGGGCTCACGGGAGTAACCTGAGGTCAAAGGACGCACCTCAGGCTCAGGGACAGGTGCGACCGCAGCTGGTGATGGCTGAGACGAGGCAGCCGGAGACGCTGTGCGAGGAGATGCGTGTGTGGGGAACACGGGGCTGGGTGTGACAGCAAGAGCAGGCAAGACTAGACTTGACACTGAGGCAGGAGGACTAGCCGACGTAGGAACAGGAGTGGGCAAGGCTGGATCAGATACAGAAATAGGGGTGCCAGTAGACGCAGGTGTCGGTGCAAAAGGAGACGTGGGAACAGGCTAAGGGGTGTGAAACAGGCTGGACAGGCGAGATCTCTGGACTTACGGCAATGATCGCCAGATCATCAAGGGCCGGAGACCGAGAGGGGGCTCGAGTGGGCACATCCGCCTGATGAAGGATGCTTGCTGGCGTGTAAGTCTCCCCTAGCCGCGGAGAACCTTCACAGGAAGGAACATGGGTGGCGGAGAGTGTTGTGATCGAAGTCAAGTCGCGGTAGGTGAGAGACTAAAAAAACAGCGCGTAGCGGGACTCAATGACGCGACAACGAGTAGGGTCCCAGAAGCGCCAGGCCTTCGACCGCGGGGAAATGCCTATGAAGACACACAAGCGGCCTCGAGGTGAGACCTTGGACCCCTGCTTGTCCTCAGTGTACCACGCGGAGGCCATGGAGCCCCAGACGCGAGCGAGACGAAGGTCAGCACGGTGTCCAAACCAGAGCTCGTACGGTGTGATATGGTCCGGAAGCGGACCGTGCGGGAGGCGGTTCTAGACCCAAGTCATGTAGGCAAAACCCTCAAAGACAAAAGACTCTGGGAGACCGCACTCAGACCGCATGGCGCGAACCGCATCTGCCATGGTGCAGTTCCAGCGCTCAGATACACCGTTCTGCTGGGGGGTAGCAGGAGCGGAGACCTGGTGAAAAATCCCGTGCTCAACAAAGAAGGAGTCCATCTCGCCAAGGAACTCGCCGCCGCAATCCGAGCAGAAGGTATGTAGCGTGTGGCGGGACTGATGCTCAGCCATCACTAGCCAGAGTCGAACCGCAAGGGTGGCGTCGTTCTTCTGACGGAGGCTATAGACCCACCGCATCTGGGTAAAGTCGTCAGTCAGAGTTGGAACATACCGGCCCCTCTCGGACAGGGACTCAATCGGGAGAGGGCCGAGAAGGTCTGAGTGAACCAGCTCGAGAGGTCGAAGCGCTTGGGAACGAGAGTCAGGATAGGTGCACCAGTGCATATTCCCCTGAGCGCAAAAAAGATAGTTAGTCTTGGGTGGCTTCTCGAAAGAAGCCACGTCAAGACCAAAGGCGGGCTGTGTCCAAATGAGCTTTGACACAGTGTCGGAGCCCACGTGACATTGACGGCAATAAAGCAACCTCTGGTGTTCCAGAGATAGAACACCAGTGAAAAAGACACACCGGGAGGAAGAGGAAGAGCAAGGGGAGGAGGGCCGAGCAATGCGATACAGATCATCTATGACTGAAGCACGTTGGACGACACTGCGTGCGTCAGTAGCAGTCACAATTGCTGAGTCAGCGGTATGCTCCACAGAGAGACCCATCAAGGTACAGGCACGCACAAAAAGCAAGCTGAGCTCAAGATCAGGCACAAACAACACGTCAGAAAGGTACAAGGGGCCAGACAGACCATTGAAGCATACAACCCCAACACCATGGACTGGCAAGGACTGACCAGACTTTGTACGAACGGAACGGACAGACATGACAGGACCAAGAACAACAAAGTCACTACGACGGCACGTCATGTGATGGGTGGTACCAGAATCGATGATCCAAGTGCCACCGGAGTCATGGCTGGTGGACGTCACTGTACAACGAGCAATGGAACACTCGGCATCAGAGGGACGCTGAGCCGTCAGTGGGGAGGAACGACGCACAACACAAAGATGAGACTCATGAATCCACTCGGTGCAGTCAGGCCCAGCATCATCATATGCAGACTGTGCTCCCCCACACGCATCGTCACGAGCCATAGGAACGAACAAACAAGCAGTGTGTGAACCACCCAATGATGACAACACACTCGCACCTCCCTGAAAGCAGAGCGCCAAAAGGTGGCGAAGCTCGGTGATGGTGCGGTCACGCAGGTTCGGATCGCTGCTGCTCGCCAGTGAGGAGGCAGGAGTAGCTGTAGTCGTGGTCGTCGCGTGTCCGGAGGAGGATGCGGGTGACGTGCCAGACGTGGAACGGAGAGCATGAGCAGCCTGGAGCCCACGAGTGATCCGTGCCCTGTCAAGCGGCTGTTGGCACTCGGTGTAGCGATGGGCGCCTCCACTGTTGTAGCAATGCACGGAACGGCCACTGCTACCACTGGATGACGACTGCTTCTGACCTGATCTACGCTTCCTATTCTTCTTCTTCCCCTGGGCGGCTGCTACAATGCCCTGTGTCTGTGTGGGTGTAGACGGGGTCGAAGAGGAAGAGGAAGATAAGGAAGTGATGGAGGAGGGAGAGGGAGACTACAGGAAGGAAGGATGGTGGTGATGCGATGGTTGCTGCAGCGAGGGAAGTCTTCTGATGGGCTACGGCTGCCTCGCGGACTGAGGTCACCCGAAGGGAGAGATGGTGCGTCCAAGGAAGCAGCTGCAGAGTGACTGAGAAGGGCTCGAGGACAGCGTGGCTGTACCGTATGAAGATGTCGGTGTACTCGAGGCGAACTCCGAGCATAATCGTACGAAGCGCCCACAACCGTGTGCCTCCTGAGGTCCCCAAGCGCGTGTAGATGCACATGGCGCATCGCCAGTAATCCGCTACAGGCTCTGCAGGCCCCAGACGGAGCGAATGGAAAGCACGAATGTGTGATGCACGAGTGGCGTGCGTCTCTGCGGCCAGCAGGGATAAGGCCAGATCCCAACCTCCACGGGGATCGGCGCCGGTGCCTGTGCCAGCCTCGCTAAGGAAGGGGCGAAAGTCGACGACCGTCTCGTGTGGCATGGCGTAGAGGAGTCCGCGCATGGCCCGGGCTACTGTCAGTACCTGTGCTGGGTCTATAGGCTGGTACGGGCTGTGGTAGTAAGGCCACACTCCCTCAGAAGTAGCCCACACCTGAAACAGGATCTGCCAGCAGTCGAAGCCATCCTCACTGATGTACCGTGGAGATGGCGCCTCAAAATCCTTGGGCTGCCGCTCCGTGGGGAGAGCAACCACAGGGTGAGTAGGACGAGAGACGGGAAAGACTCCTGGAAGAGGATGGTCACCGGGGTAGTCAGGTGACAATCGTATCGGGGAAAACGGAGGAGATCGGGTGCTCGTCTGCAGCTGACGGAGGCGCTCCTGAAGAACTCGAATCTCCTGAGCCGGGGAATCATTCGCAATGCTTGGCATGAGTGACTCATCATCAAGGAGGTCAGTAGGTAGTGGGACAGGTCGAGTGCCTGTCACATGTGCCTGAGCCGACTGCTGGGTAGAGACCGTGACGCCGGCAGCTCCCTCAGGAGCCCGTTGAGGAGTCGTGGACTTAGCACGTAGAAGCTTAGTCAGCGTGCGGATAGCGTCAGTGTGCTCTCTCTGGAGGCGACGCATCTCATCGTGCTGCCTTTGCAGGTCCTCAATGGCCTGCGAGCGTGGACTCAGTACACCAGACGAAGAGGAGGAGGGGTCGCCTGGTCCCTTCTCCTTGTTGTCGGACAGGCTCATGTCGCCGCTCAGTATGGGGCGACAAGTCAAGTTTGTTGGATTTCAAAACCGTCAGCGTTTCTTAAGGAGTTGAGACGCTGGCAAATTTTGACTTTCCGGCCAAAAAATTGGCTATGGTGCTGATGTTAGCAGGTGGTTGCTGACGTCAGCACGACCTGATGATGTCACCAAACAAAAATTGCTGATGTCAGCTCGCCTCTCCTCCTTTTTCTTTTTTTCTTCTTTCTCGCGACTCTTCGCGAGCGTGCAGCCGCTCCGCGGCGGCTGCGCGGAAGCTGGACGGAAGCTGCATAGCAGCTTTCGCTCAGTTCCTGCTGCAGCTGTGCCTTCAGCTGCAGCAACAACTGTGTAGCTGGGTATGCAGTGGTGGCAGCAGCGGCTACGCTACTTCTGCTGCTGCTGTTGCTGCACGCTGCGGCTGCTGCTTGCTGCCACTGGTGCGCTGCTGCTGCTGCTGCTGCCGCTGCTACCACTGTTGCCCTGCTGTTGCCGCCGCGGCTGCCGCTACTGCCCATGGTGCTGATGTCAGCAGGTGGTTGCTGATGTCAGCACGACCTGATGACGTCAGCAAACAAGATTTGTGACGTCAGCTCGCCTCCCCTCCTCCTTTTTTTCTCTTCTTTCTCGCTACTCTTCGCAAGCGTGCAGCCGCTCCGCGGCGACTGCGTGGAAGCTACGCGGAAGCTGCACAATAGCTTCCGCTCAGCTGCTGTTGTAGATGTGTTGTCAGCTGTAGCAATAGCTGTGTAGCTGCGTATGCAGCGGTGGAAGCAGCGGCTGCGCTGCTGCTGCTGTGTGCTACGGCTGCTGCTCGCTGCCACCGCCGCGTTGCTGCTGCTGCTGCTGCTGACGCTGCTGCCCTGCTGTTGCCGCCGCGGCTGCCGCTGCTGCTGCTGCGCTGCTGTTGCCGTCGCTGCTGCCGCGCTGCTGCTGCCGCCCCTGCTGTTGTTGCCGCCGCTGCTACTACGCTGCTGCTGCCGCCACTACTGCTGCTACCAATGCGGCTGTGGATGGCGGCTGCGCTCACTGCAGCTGCCACGCACCGATGTTGCTGCTGCTATACTGCTACTACTGCCTCTGCTGCTGCTGCTGGCACAGTGGCAACAGTACTGCTGCGATCTCACGTGGTGGGTGAGGGCTGTGCCGACGGCAACCGGCAGTCTCCGACAGGCCACAAGAAATTTGCTGCAGCGGTGACTCTCACTGCTGCTGCTCTCCTGCGTCTCTGCTGCGCAGCTCAGTGAGAATTGTCTCACTACTCTGGTACCATGAGAAAATGCATGGAAGCTTCCTAGCAACACAGCCGCTGACTAGGCGTCAGTGCCTGGTCAGACGGTGACGACCGTCACAGGTCATGCACACAACGGCAAGGGTTTTGCTAGGAGACACAAGACAAAGTGTCAGAATACTTCAATAGCATATGCAGAGAGAGATAACAAATGACAGGTCCAAGGCATAAATACCTGCCGCGGCGCACGGCGGGTGTCGCACGATGCAGTCCAAGAGCTGTCCTAAAACTGGCCTAAAACCAGTGTTTTGGCCGTAACTCTGCGCACACATGTTAGAATGCTACGCCGTCTGAACCTAGACGTGTAGAATTAAAAGACGGACGCAACGACTGGTCACTTGCATGCATCCATCAACAGACGGTGGACATACAATTCAAAGACATGCAAATAGGCCTCATGGCCAGTCCGCCGAAAGACGCGTGCAAGCTATAGAAAAGACAGCAGAGAGTCCCGGCAGCATCTGGGGCTGTGGAACGGTAGTCGGCCAGCTCCAAGCTGGTAGTCCGCCGCCAGTCGTCGCACCGGTGTCACCAGGGCCCGCCTCAGGGATCTGCACGAGTATGGACACGGCCGAGTGGTCACAGTAAACTGTACACGAATGTCACTAATCACAATTGTTCTAGCTTCCCCCAGTTCTGTAGAGCTTGTTACTGAGCTAAACAGCCAATCACAAAATATACCTATTTTCTGGCACGCAGCATTTTCATGGTGAGCCCTGCCAGATGGACGACAGCCTAAAACTCGGGCGTCATCCGTTTTGCCTCAAAACTGGACCATACCGTAATACCAATGCTGCAAATGCAGTCGTGCGGTTAGTAATAGCTAGAAAAATAGCATCAAGGACTTATGGCTGCCCGAACCAATTGGAAATATATTAGCGCATGCAGGCCCATGCAAAAACCAAAGTGAGCTCTATGTGTGAGTGCGACGCAAGACGACAAGAATTTTGCTAAGTCTGGAATGCTGAATATAAAAGAACAAGGAGAGCATACAAATGAGCCCCTAGCGGGCTTATGTAGGGACGCCGACAACTAGCCACACCAAGCCCTGTTACCCCCGCTGAGCCCAAATGAGTCAGCGGGGAGAACACACTACGTCCACTACCACAACAATAGCGGTGGTCTCCTCGAGGCACCGGAACAGCTTTCCGAGTGCCCGGGTCTCGACCACCGGGAAAATAGGAGCAATGCCAAGAAATCTCAGAATTAATGTCCAGACACCACACACGGCTTTCCAAACATCGGAAGCGCTAGTACATCCATCGGGTCTCCTCGTCGCACCGGTACAGTCCACCGGGTGCGCGGGTGTCAACCCACTGAGAAAACTCTCCTAGCTCCCGACAAGCTCACAGGGCTGCCGGAACGCATTGACCGCATCTCGCCGACAATGTCGTAGGTGCTGGAGAAGTCTCTGTAATACCGGACGCCCGTCGTGTCGTCATGCCCTTCTCTACCATGTACCGCCAACATGGGTATATCGATAATGCATCAGCGTCAGTCATGACGGGTGGAAGCCACACAAACCAACACCCCCCCCGGCTGACATAGCGGTCCACGCGAGAGCAACTGAACGAAGGCATGGAACAACGACGTATGCCAAACCACAATCTACACCTGTCAACCACACTTACTTGCTACCCATCTAAGGTCTCCCTAGACACTGGCACATCCCACCAAGTGTCTGGGTCTCGACCATGAGAGGAGTGATGCACACATACACAAACCAGTATAATGCACATCATACACATGTCAGACGATAAAATGGTCTCCTCGTGACACTGGCGATACCAGTACCCGAGTCTCGATCACTTCAAGCAATCAAACAGGTGTCTGTGTGTCGACCACAATAGCATCATCAGTCAACACATAGGATCATAGATGGTCTCTTCGTAACACGGGTGTACCTCAACACATGTCGCGATCTCAACCACTATGCGCAAACCAGCTGGCATGCACATGCCACACGTAACATGGCCACACACCAAGACACAGGACCCCATGGTCTCCTCGTGACCGTGGTACAACTGACCAAGTGTCCGTGTCTTGACCAACAGAGCGCGGCTGTAGTATGCTCATAAGAGAGTATGGACCCCTCACCATGCATCTCCCATAACGTCGCGTTAGGTCGAGGTCCACACAACACTCCCCTTGGGTAGATGAACCTGTTGGCGATTCCCTCGATGGAGATGCTGATGCCGTAGCTGAATAGATCTTGGGCGATGAATCATGTGGTCTCAGCATCATAAAGAGATAGCTCCCCCTGTCATGTACGAGTCAGCTCCCTCCCTCAAAGACAAAGTGGTGTCTCCGGCTACAACTCCTCACGTTGCAACTCCATCACCTGTAATGTACTAGTCCTCGCGTGACTGCCAAGGGTCCCAACTCACAGTAACTCCTCTGTCTGCTCTACCACGATGCATCTGTGTACGCCGGAGGAAAGGGAATGGATGAGGAGCACGCAAGTGTGGATGAAGTGGCGGAGCTCGCCTCCGAGGCGAGATAGAGCACCGTGAAGCACAGGAGTGTACAGCCAGAAGAAGAGGGTTGGAGTGACGAACCGGATCACCACTAATGGACGACGGTGATGATGGAGGATTTGAGTCGGGTGGATGAAGGTGCGTGATGGCAGTCGCACAAGGAGGAGCGATGATGGAATTGACAGGAGCGATGATGGAGGAAACTGAAGGCACGCTCAGCTCACCTATGGCAGTGTCTCTGTCGAATGTCATACTTAGAGCTGCTACAAGATCCTCCCTGAGTATGGGTGTGCCAGATGCTGGTGGCGGAAGGCTCGTATTGATAGTAGTGATGCTCCCCTCCTCTCAGCATCGCTCACGCGCTGCCATCATCTCCCACTACAGCATCACTACACGCTCCTGCAGGTCGGCATAAACTGACTCTGACATGTGGAGGTGACCCACGTTTGCCTCCCGTAGCATGAACTCTACCTCACTGGATGCTGCACATACAGACTGTAGAACTTGTGAGTACAGCTCTATCTGCATTTCTGCTGCTGAAGACGATGGAGCCGGTGCTAATGCATCCTCGAGGGGGTCAACCAAGCTTGCAATGTACTGCGAAGCTACAACGTCGGATGCAGCTACAGGTGTCACATCCACACCATTGCTCATGTCTGTCACACAAGGATTGAGCGGTCACACGCCAAGAGAGAAGGAGAAGGAGGAGTTGTCAGAGTTTGTGGAGCATGTGGAAATGTCGTTCGTGCAGGTACTACCATTCTCAGCGTCGATGTCATCAACAGTGTGACCAACAAGTGAAAACGAGGGGGCAGAACTCAGCTCTTGTTGACAATGTGACTCCATCCGCGTGTACGGATCTGCTCAAGTGTCCTCGACTACCGCCGTAGTGGACACATGTGTGCAGGACTCCGGCTCGACAATGCCCGTCACGACGATCAGAAAACGTAGCTGGCGCTCATGCACTGTCTTGCCGGGTAGGCTGGTCGCTGCCACCTGCTCAATGATAGAGTGAGGACCACCATCTGACTTTGTCATGTATGTCGCTGCTCTGTTGTGTGTACTAGAACCCGGAGATTGTAGGAACATGGACGACTCCTGACGCAGAAGCTGTTCCTTAGGTAGCATAGATGAGACGGTGGAGCCTGTTGTGTCTGCTGTAGCATGTATCCTAGCATCACCTCTCAAAACTGCTGCTCTCAAGAATGTCTCAACCTCTTAAAGACCAGCCGGCCGACTCTGCTCATGCACTGCAACCGCTATCGGGATGGTGTGTGTCCCGTGCACCAATGCCCCCGGAAATCCGTATGGGACATCCCGATCCGCACGATACTCCTGTGCCACCGCCCAGTCACTACCGATCGGAGTCGGGAGTGGCACCGCCAAGGCACGCGGGACCTGCACTCCTCCTGATGCAACTTGCTACTGCAGAATGTCCGGCTGCTGCCCAAGCGTAGATGTCGACCTCGATGACATGCACGTCACAAGTACTCCAACATCCGCCGGACTGGTGTGAGTCTGCTACACATTCTCCCCCAAAAATCAAGTAGATGCATCCTGATCCGTATGGGACTCCTCTGCCACCCCTTGGCCTCCACCGGTCGGAGTCGCCAGTGGCACCGTCCAAGGACGCCGCGCATGCGCTCCTCTTGATGTCACTTGCTGCTGTGGAAGATGTGGACCCAGCCCGGACGATGACAGGCAAGTCTCCACCATGAAGGCCATGTTGGGATCAGACTCCGCGCCATGTGTTGTCACCGTATCATCTGAATCTGCCTGAGCAGACGTCGGGCACCATGGCTAGGCACGAGTACAGATCCTCTCCCTACGATCACAACAGGCAATACGCGGTGACCACAACCCCCCTTGACAGGTACCGCAACGTAAGCCGAGGAGGTGGAGGGTGTATCAAAACCGGCATGAGTATGGTGTGCAGTGTGTTGACGTCGACGCTGCGGGGACACATGACTGGAACGACCGCATGAAGACATATCATCGCAAGGTGGCATCATGGTTGTAGGAGAGTGGAGTATCGAGAGGATGGTGGCAGCCTGGGACAGATCGATAGGTGAAGCTGAAGGGACACTATCGAATGAGGAAGAACAAGAGGATGAAGGAGATGTGGCTTAAGAGGCCGTTGACAAACTAGTAGCAGAAGCACACTCAGTGACGATGAGGTCACAAAGCCGTTGCACCGTCTGTCGCAGGCTTTGGATCTCGGAAAGTATGCTCGCCAGAGGTCTAGCTAGGAGATCTACCAACATTGGTATATCCATATGCTGTGGAGGACGCAGGCTCATAGGAGGTTGAATCCAAGGTTGATGCTGGCCGCGAGGGGGCGTCCAGCAGTGACGCCAACCATGACGTCCATCACCACAGTAATAGCATGCAAATGCACAGGGCTCCTGCTCAAATGTCTACACACTGATCTTGTGCACTAGACGATAGATAGGTGCTGAGGACACCTACTCACAGTGGTAAAGACCAAGTCATGGGAGAGGTGAAGACCCGTAGGTACTGTCACTCTTGGAGGTCACAGCGTCAAGGTCAACAAACGTGACGAGACGAGGCAAGCTGCACTAGCACAGTCAGCCTGGAGAACGGAGTCTGACCAGTTGCGGCTACTAATGCTGCTGCCACTAATAGAGTGAAGGCTGCTTGAAGATCAGAAGAGGTGGCGGATGCAGGTGTGGCTCCCTCTCCAAGCGGTAGACGACCCAGCCCTCAGAGATGGACAGACTCCAATCCGCCGTCAATCCTCCGGAGAAAACCGCGTGTACCAATCCACGGGCCCCAGAGAGACTCCAGTCAACAACGCGTCTTGAACAAGAAGATGCTGCCGACAACATAATTAGATGTTGGTTGGGAATGCAAAACAGGAAACACCGCAACAACCGCTTTGCACTAAGCAGTACTCGCAAGGGGACAGCCACAATGGCTGCTACTACTGAAGCTACTGTTCTTGCTGAGGCTGGAACTACTATTGGTGGTGGTGAACTGCCGGGCTCTACTGTGGCCTTGCAGGATTAATGGAAACCGTCTTTCCCCTCCTCCCCTTTTTTTCTTTTTGGTTAATTATCTCTTCTCGCCCTCACCCCCGTTGTTTTTTCTCTTCACCACTCACTCTCAGGTGCACCCCCTCCGTATTTTTTTGTACTCCTACCCCCTTTTCTCGATTGCCCCAAAGCTGGGGCAATGAAGAAACTAGGGGGAGAGGGGGGGGTGTCTGACTTGTCCGGCCCTCCCTCCCGTTCACTGCTCGCTCGCTCGTTGAGCGAGTGAGTGAGCGAGTGGGCGAGTGGCAGACCGGGGGGGGGGGGGGTCGGCCCCTCTCCGTTGTCGGCCCCTATGTCGGTTGGCCGACGGGGCCAACGGGCCTCTCCGAGGGGCCCCTCCGAGGGGCTCGATGGGGTCCTTCGAGGGTCCCTTCGAGGGCCCCCTTGAGAAGAGGGGAGGGGGGCGACCGGGGCTGACGGACCCCCTCGGAGAGGCTCCCCTAAAGGGGGTCGAAGGGGCCCCTCTCAGGATGCGGGGGCCCTCAAAGGAGGGCTGCGAGGCCCTCTTGCAGAAGCAGCTGCAGCGGTGGGTGTAGCTGTTGCAGTTGCTACTGCTGCTGCTCTTGCTTTCGCCGTTGCTACTGCTACTCTGCGTAGTAGCTGCTACTGTAGATTGATGCTGCTTCCGCTGCTACTACTTTCACTGCTGTTGTTGTTGCTAAACTACGCAGCAGCTGCTACTACTGCTTGCTGCTGCCGCGATTGCCACTTGCTCCTACCGCCGGTGCTGCTTGCTGCTGCACGATGCTGCTCTTGTCGCCGCTACTGCGGTGGCTGCTACTACTGCTGCTATGTGCTGTTGCTAATGATGCCGCTGCTACAGCAGCTGATGCACTGCTGCAGCTGCTGTTGCTGCTACTATTGCGCGGTAAAGTGGTTGCTGCTATTGCTACTGCTGCCGCCTGTGTAGGTGTTGCGAATTCTAGTGCTGGTCGTTGCTGCTGCTGCTACCGCCGTTGCTACTGTTGCTGTGAGAGGCAGCTCTACCGCCACTGGTCCTGCTGCGTGGCACTGTAGCTGCCATGGCTTCCACGTCTACTACTGCTACTGTTGTTGCCGCCGCAGTTGCTATTGCTACTGTGCGTGGCTTCCACCCCCTGTGGCATTCACGTATAGTCGTCTCGCGCTCCCTCAGGCTGCTGCCAGCATGGCGCCACGTGGCACGTTCTCTTTGCGTTCCGTCCACTACTACTGCTTTTGCTGCTCACATGCTCCTCTGTGCTTTGATACCAAATTGGAAATATTTTAGGGCATGCAGGCCCATGCAAAAATGAACATCAGCTCTGTGTGTGAGTGCGATGCACGACAACAAGAATTCGGCTAAGAATGGAATGCTGAATGTTAAAGAACAAGGAGAGAATATAAATGAGCCCCTAGCGGGCTTAAGTAGGGGCGCTGGCAGCTAGCTGCACTGGGCCCCGTCACCACCGTTGAACCCAAACGAGTCAGCGGGGAGAACACACTGCGTACACCACGATAACAATAACAGTGGTCTCCTCAAGGCACCGGAACAGCTCTCCGAGTGCCCAGGTCTTGACCACCGAGAAAATAGGAGCAGTGCCAGAAAATCTGAGAATTAACGTCCAGACACCACACACGGCTTTATGAACATCGGAAGCGCTAGTACAGCCACTACGTGTCCTCGTCGCAACGGTATAGCACCGGGTGCGCGGGTCTCAACCCACCGAGAAAACTCTCCTAGCTCCCTACAAGCCCACAGGGCTGCCGGAACGCATCGACCGCGTCTCGCCGGCGCTGTCGTAGGTGCTGGAGAAGTTTTGGTACAGTCCGGAGGCCCGTCATGTTGTCACACCCTTCTCTACCATTTACGGCCAATGTGGGTAAATGGATAATGCATCAACGTCAGTCGTGATGGGTGGAAGCCATACAAACCAACAGAACCCAGGCAGTGCCTAAGATAGTCCATGATGCCAAACAGTGCCACACTAACATGAGACTTGGACCCTAAGCAAAGCATAACGCTGCACACACAATGGTACAGTCAGATCCTACGCTGGGCGCATGCAGAGAGCATCTGCAGTGGTAGTGACCGCTGGCGGCCCGACCGTCGAGGAGGCCTATAGATGGAGGTGAGCATGTCGCTGCAGGGAGGAGGCTCATGCAAAATGCGTGTAGGCCTTAGCATGCGTCAGCTCCACTCGAAGACACTCCAGCAGTGTCAAGTCTCGCCATCAGTCATGTGTACGCCAATGTACACAAGCCGGGAGGACACAACAGAGCATAATGAGAGGTGAAAAAACCAACAATGGGGTGGTCAAGCACGATGAGAAACTGCAAGGATGCGAGTGTGAGTGAGTGAGTGAGTGAGTGAGTGTGAGTGTGAGTGAGTATGTGAGTGAGTGAGTGAGTGAGTGAGCGAGCAAGTGAGTGAGTGAGTGAGTGAGTGTGTGAGTGAATGAGTGAGTGAGTGAGTGAGTGAGTGAGTGAGTGAGTGAGTGGGTG
>SZWC01002912.1:99687-110576 GCA_023375785.1 Penium margaritaceum
GCTTGGTGGCCGAGCATGCCAAGCTTTTGCTCATCCTTGATGCATGGCGGCCTCAAGCAACAGAAGAATTCAAAGCATGGGTCTCGGAGCGCCACCCCTACGTGCAGTTGCTGTACATCCCAGCGGGCTGCACCTCAAAGTTGCAGCCTGCTGTCGTCGGCTTGCAGCGTCCTTTTAAAGCCGAAGTGAGCAAGGCGTTTTCTGCATGGGTGGGTGATCGACTTCACAATGCTGCCACCATCAACCTCGGCATGAGGCACATCAAAGATGCCTCTGTCGGATGGATGATGCGCGGGTGGATGCATCTGCATAGCAGCAGGGACTTGGTGTGCAACGCCTGGCGTGAGTCAGGGTGGGATCGTTGCTTTGACTCAGACTTCCAGCGCGCAGCGGCTTGTGACTATGCAATTTTTTTGGAGATTCTGACATGCAGGGCTACGAGCCAGAAGATCTTGTTCTTTGAATCCATGTGACGTAGGCAATGATCAGGAGTGTTTGTCTTCTCTATGTGCGCCTTCCTAAGCAATTTCCTCGCAATGTGTTTGTACCCTTGCAATCCCCCCCCCCCTCACCCGCTACCAACAAGTGACGAATTCACCGACCACCTCAGACCAGGTCAAAAACCAAGTTGCGAGCCGATCATGACCTGCTAGTCTAATGACCAGTAATTTCAACAAAGTGGACCCGGGAGAATTAACTTACCGTATTCAATAAAACTTACGAATATGCAACCCAGTACCCAAATTCATGATTTAGTCAACAAAAAAAAATCATTATTATCGAAATCATGTGGCAGTAGGGTACTTGGAGCTCGTATTGGATCCTCCCTGAGTATGGGTGTGCGAGATCCTAGTAGTGGAAAGCTCGTGCCGATAGTACTAGTGCTCCCCTGCTCTGACAGTCGCTCACACGCTGCCATCACCTCACACTGCAGCATCATTACACGCTCCTGCTCGTTAGCGTATTTTGCCTTGGACATGTGGAGGTGGCCCATGTCTACCTCGCATAGGATAAACTGTGTCTTACTGGATACTACACAAGTAGATTGTAGAATTCGCAAGTACAGCTCCATCTGCCTCTTTGCTGCTGAAGACGATGGAGCCGGTGCTGCTACATCCTCCTTTTGAGATGTTGGAAAATCGGACGAAAGTGCAGGTATAGCGTCTTCATCGTAGCGTGTGTCTCTTAGACAAGGAGGGATGAACGGTCCCAAGCCAAGGGAGAAGGAGAAGGCAGTGTCTTTGGAGTCCGTGGAGCACGTGGAAATGTCGTCCGTGCAGGTACTGCCACTCTCAACGTCGGTGTGATTAGTAGTTTCACCAAGGGATGAACACATGAGGGCACAACTCACCTCCTGCTGACGAGTCGAATCCATCCGCGTGGTCGGATCTGCTCCAGTATCCTTGACTTCCGGCATAGTGGGCAGAGCTATGCAGGACTCCGGCTCGATAATGCCCATCAATGCGCAAGCTACGCTTGCGCTCACGCATCTTCTCACCGGGAATAATGGTCGCTATCATGCGTTCAATAATGGAGTGAGGACCACCATCTGACTCCGTCATATGTGTCTCTGCTCCGCCATGTGTACGGGAACCCGTAGACTCTGGGAACATGGGCGACTCCTCATGTTGAAGCTGGTCCTCAGGTAGCACTAATGACAAGGTGGAGCCCGCTGTGTCTATTGTAGCACATGTCCCACTGACATCTATTAGAACTACTACTCTCAAGAATGCCTCAACCTCCAAAAGACCAGCCGGCCGACTTTGCTCATGCACTACGAATGTTGCCGAGTTGGTGTGAGCCTCGTGCACCAACTTCCTCAAAATTCTGTAAGGTGCATCCCAATCCGCACAGGACCTCTGTGCCACCGCCAGACCACTACCGGCCGGAGTTGCGAATGGCACCGCCCAGGCATGCAAGACGTGCACTCCTCTTGATGCAAACTGCTCCTGCAGAACGTCCGGCTCCTGCCCCAGCGTGGATGTCGACCTGGATGAAATGCATGTCTCATGCACCGCAATCTCCACCGGACTTTTGTGAGCCAGCTGCACACACTCCCCCAAAAGTCCAGTAGACGCATCCGATCAGTGCGGGACTCCTGTGCCACTTCCAAGCGGCCAGGAATGGCACCGCCTAGGGATGCCGGGCCTACGCTCCTCCTGATGTAACCTGCTACTGCGAAAGATCTGGATCCAGCTTGGATGTGGAAGTCCAACTCGATGACACGGAAGTCTCCACCATGAACGCCACGTCGGGATTAGACTCTACGTCATGTGCTGTCACCGTATCATCTGAATCTTCCTGAGCTAAAGCTCGAGCACTATGGCATGGCGTAAGTGCGGATCCTGTTGCTACGGTCACAATAGGCAATGTGCGATGACCACACTCCCCCTCGACATGTATAGCAATGGAAGCCAAGGAGGTGGAGGACGTATCAAGACTGGCACGAGTACGACGTGCAAAGAATTGACGCTGACGACGCGGGGACACATGATTGGAACGATTACATGAAGACATGTCATCTCGAGGTGTCGTCGTGGTAGCAGGGGAGTGGAGGATCAAGATGATGGTGGCAGCCTGGGACTAGCCGGCAGGTGGAGCTCAAGGGATACCATCGGATGAGAAATGAGGAGAGGATGAAGGAGATGAGATCAAGGAGGCCATCGGCGAGCTAGTAGTAGAAGCAGGCTCGGTGATGACGATGTCACAAAGCCGCTGTACCATCTGCCCTAGGTCATGGATCTCGGCGAATATGGTCCCCAGAGGTCCAGTTACGAGATCTACCAACACTGGCAGATCCGCATGCTGTGGAGGACACATGCTCGGACAAGGTTGAAGCCAAGGTGGATGCCAGCCGCAAGGGCGTGTCCAGCAGCGAAGCCAACCATGACATCCATCACCACAAAAGTAGAAGGCAAATGTGTAGGTTGCCTGCTCAAATGTCTGTGCACTCATCTAGTGTGCCGGACGATGGATAGGTGCAGAGGGTACCTACTCCCAGTGCTAAACACCAATCCACGAGAGGATGACACTAGGAGACACTATCACCCTTGTAGGTCAGGTCATCGGGGTCAGCAAATGTAATCCAACGTGACGAGTTGCACGACCATAGCAGACCCGGAGAAGGGAGTCTGACCAGTTGGGACTACTAGTGTTGTTGTCACGAAAGGAGCAAAAACTGCTCCAAGAACAGAAGGTGTGGCGGCTGCTGGTGCGGCTGCTGATCCAAGCGGTAGAAGACCAAGCCCTCGGAGATGGACAAACCTGAATACGCCGTTGATCCTTTGGATTGAAGTGCGGGGACCAATCTACGGACCCCATAGAAACGCCGGTCCACGACGCGTTTAGAAAAAGAAGTCACCGCCGACGACAATTCGCAATCGGTTGGGAAGGCAAGACTACAAACGCAGTTGCAACTGCCTTGAACTATGCAGTCATCGCCATTCCATCGCCACCACCGCTGGTACTGCGGAAGCTGCTATTGCTGCTGTGGCTGTTGCCACTGCGAGTGATGGTGCGGTGGCTGCTAGATTGGTTTCGTATGTGGCTGTTGGTGGCACGTATTTAAAGGGTGTTTTGTTTGTTTTTTTTCTTTTGTTTTATTTTGTTTTCTTTTTTTCTTCTTCCTTTCGCCCTCACCCCCTCCTTTGTTTTCCTTTGCTCGCACCTCCACCTTTTTTCTCTCTCTTTCCCCTCTTTTTGTTTGCAGCCCCCCCATTTTTTTTCCTCAACTTTTTTTTTGTTTCTTGTCCTCCCTATTCTCAATTACTCCTAATTTGGGGCACTTGAGAAAATAAAAGAGGGGGGGTAGGAGGGGGGGGGTTCCGGCTAACCTTCCCTCCCACGCACGCTCGCTCGCTTGCTCGCTTGTGCGAGCGAGCGGGGAGGGTGGGAGCGAGCGAACGGAAGGGGGGTGGTCGGTCCCTCTCTCGTCCTCGGCCCCCTCCGTCGGTTGGCCGACGGGGTCGATGGGGCTGAAGGGGCTCACGGGGCTGACGGGGCCTCTGCGAGGGGCCTCCCCTTAGGGGGCTCACGGGGCCGACGGACCCCCTCCGAGGGGGCTCCCCTTAGGGGGCTTGAGGGGGCCCCTCTGAAGGGAGGGGGCCCTCAGATGAGGGTTGCGAGGCCCTCCACGCTTCGGCACCAGTAGCTGCGGCGGCAGGTGCAGCTGTTGCCATTGTTAATGCTACAACTGCTTCCATTACTGCTGCTGCTACTGTTGCTGCTCTACGTAGTAGCTATTGCTTCTACTTTCTGTTGCCGCCACTGCTGATGGTGTTGTATTCTGCCGCTGCTTGCTGCTGTACACCGCCACTGTTGCTACTGCTTGCTACTGCCGTCACTGGGCTGTTGTTGTGCGCCGTCGCTGCTGCCGATGCCACTGATGCAATTGCTGTACGGTACAGCAGCAGCAACTGCTGTTATTGCTTGTTGCTGCCGTCGCTACTGCTGATGCTGTGCGTCATTGCTGATGATGTCACTACTGCTGGTACTGCTGCATCGTGGCACAACAGCTACCGCTACTGCTGCTACAGACGCAGGCACTGCTACTGCAGACTATACCCACAGCCATACACTGCCACGCTGGATTCACCACCACCGGAATTACCTCATGACGACGAGTTGGACTCTCCTCGCATAACAGCGCGCCACACTGAGCATACCAAGTGGGAAGATTCTGGAGCGTTTGACAAGCCTCTGTTGAACGGTGACGACGACTCCTCACTCTGGTTTTGCATGCCTGACAACTCTTACTGGCGTGAGGACCTCACTACTACAGCCAAAGTAGCTGAGCTGGAAATTGATCGTCAGGTCTACATTGCTGACGATCTCCCATTGTCTCCATCTTGCCCCTCTGGCATGCAACCTCCCAGGATGACCCTTACATCCATCCTTGCACTAGACTCCACTCCTATTTCAGCCTTAACTACAGCTGACACTACCGTCCCATCCACAGTGCATGTTGTGCCCGTTGTGATTCCAGTTCTCTCCATGCACACTGACCCCATTAGTTTGATTGGAGTCATCCTTGATGCCGCTGCAGGTGCGGCCTCCATCTTCTCTACCACGACATGTGCCAGCAGGGCACCAGTGCAGACCGGTGTGGGCCTGGCAGCTGTGGCCTACACACAGGCAGCAGCATCCCACACCTTGAACGCTGCTGCCACACAGGTCACAGCAGCTACTGCTGCTGTTGCCACAACTGCATCCACTACAACGGATGCCACTACAAGCGCTGTTGGCTCCATTCGAGCATCCACTGTAGGAGCTATTCTTACCCCTACAGGTGCACCCCGTGACGTCTCACACCATGCCATAACTGGGGTCCTTGTTGCGTTGGTAGCAGCATCTGTTGCAGGGGCCACCATCACTGGTCTTCTCTGCCTGACAATGGCCATCGCTGCATGGGTGGTTCTTCTGTTCTCTTCTACGGTCGCAGTGGTGCCACTTCTCTTTACACTGCTCCCATGTCGCAAGCCCAGTGAGCACACTCCTCTCCTCTCTACCTCTACTCTCTTGCATTCCATTCTTCCTCCAACATGCCGACACGAGAAGAGACCATAGAGGCCTTGCAAGCTGCCCTTAGTGAAGCACAGGAAGCACGCCGCAACGTAGAGGACCAACTGCAACAAGGACTAGATGCACAGCAGGAGCTGGGCATAACTGTGGCAAACCTAGTCATAGAGTGATTGCGAGCTGTCCCAGCTATTGTTGCTATTCTGCTTGCTAACAAGACTGCTTTAGTTGAGTCTGCCATTTCTCTCGCAGTTTTTCCCGACTCCACCTCACCCGCCTTCTCCGTAGCCGCTATCGCTCAAGTCCTCCTCCCCGCCAGGCACAAGGACATTGAGAGTGCAATACCTCAATTTACCTCTCAACAAAAAGTTTCCTCTTAGGAGACCCGCTTCAGCGCATGGGCCCAGGGTGAGCTTCTGTGGGAGTGATACTCCCAAACCAAGGCGTTCTTTATGCCTCAGCATGACAAGGGAGCCCATGCTCTGCGTGCATTCATCAATGCCAAGCCCGAAGGCCTTCTTGAAAACATTGGTACGTAAAATGCCGACCCTTCCCGTGGCCCTCCTGATGTCCCTCATGGTGCATACATGCTCATTTGCCGTCTCAAGAATGTGACCGGGCATACTGCCCACAGTGCATTTACTATGCTGATCATTACACTCCACATGCGTGCGGATGATACTGCCGATTATTACTGTGCGTGCAGTCTGCGCCTTTTTCGTGATTTGGGTAAATCAGCACCAGGCCCTCTCTCTGTTTGCTTGTCCATCGTCACTGGTGTCATCCCCAAGCTCTCTGACCTGTACTTGCACGTCTCTCAAGCTAAGCTTGAGCGCCTTGCTACTGCACCACTCCTTGTCAAATCACCTCTATGTGTTTGGGCCACTCAATGAGTTTACTACCGCTCGGCTCACCGATTGGTGGAGCAACTTGCAGAACAAGCGCATGCATCGTGCATCTCTCACGGCAGTCACCACTGCGTCGCCCTCCTCCTCTGTAGCTCCTGCCTCCACCTCCTCTTCTCCTTCCTCTACAGCTGCTCATTACAGTCATGCTGCCTCACGTGGCGAGGGTGGTGGGTCTGGCCGTGGGGGTGGTCGTGGCGGTAGGGGCTGTGGCAGCGGTGTTAAAACCTCATCCGGAAGTGCATCCTCTGCAGAGGTTTCATGCTGGAACTACGGCGCCACTGGTCACTTTGCTCCCAAATGCCCAGCAACTTGTGATGATGCTTGCCTGGCGTCTTCCATGCGTGTCCACTGAGTTTCAACCGGTGTCTCCTCCTCCTCTATTGCAACCACGATGACAGTTACTTCATCCTCCTCTTCCTCGTCCTCTGCCTCCACTGTCACCAACACTCTTGTCCCTCTCCAACCGTCGGCACCTCATCGTAGCCCGTGGGACTAGATTCCACCTCCTTTTGGACTTCTCTACTATGGTCCTCCCTCTTCCTACTGCTCCATGCCTACCTAGCCCCGTGACAACAGCCACTTCTTTGACACATGCCCTTCTTATTGTTCCTCTGACCTTCAAGACGAGGAATGCTCACTTGATGGCCTCACTGAACTTATTCACCTTCGTTCTTAGGGAGGTAATAGTGTGAGTGGCCAGTCCCGTGTGTCTGTCTGTGAGTCCGATGCTAACCTTCGTGGTGCTGCCTCAGGGTGTGTACAGGGGGGCCTTGCCTGATGACCGCTCTTGGATTGAGGACTGGCAATCTCATACGTTTCCCACTCATCTTGGTCGCGTGCCTCTCAACTCCCTTCCGGGGATTGTCACTCTCTGCCTTGTTCTTCCCTCTAACTGTGTTTCCTCTAGCCTCTGAATCATCGACTCCAGTGCCACTCATCACATGACCTCCTGTCGTTCATCCTCTGTTTCCCACGGTCCGGTTGGTTCTATTTGCTTTGTGCGCATTGGCTCAGGCCAAATTCTGCAAGTTCAAGGTGTTGGTGTTGTCTGCTTTGTTGATCCTGGTGGGGCCCTGCTTCTCCTTGAAATGCTGTATGTGCCTGACCTTGAGGTCAGTCTTCTTTGTGTGACCACCCTTGATGATCAGGGCATGGACTTCTCATCGAGCCGCGGCATTGGCACTGTTGCTCTTTGCTCCTCTGGCCGTATTATTCTTTATAGCATGCACTATGATCGTTTGTTCCATGTTCCTCTGTTGTTGCCTACGTCTTCTGCTACCTCTGCTCTTGTTCACATCCCACCGTCCTTGTCTCTTGTGCATGCGGACCTGCTACACCGCCGCCTCTGTCACATCCACGCCATTCAGTGTCTCCTCTGCATTTTCCCTGCTCTTGGCTTTGACGCTGCCACGTTTACGCCTCCATGCTCCTCTGACTGCCTCAACTGCGCCAGTGGCAAGAGGCATCTTCCCCCTTCACAGCGGTTGTATTCACCACTTCCCATCCCCTTGATCTCATGCATGCTGACGTCATGGGTCCTTTGCCTCATGACTTTTTTGGTGGTCTCGGTCGCTACGTCTTTTGCTTGAGTGGTGATTTCTCCCACTATTGGTGGATCTTTGCCCTTCGCCACAAGAGTAATGTCACTGATGTCCTTGACGATTGGCTTCCTCAGGCTGAACGTGCTTGCCTTTGTCCCTTGTATATCTTTCATACTGACAAGGGTGGTGAGTTCTTTGGTCCCACCTTATGCATCGAAATCCAAGAGCAGTAGGGTAGATCCTGCCATGTTCCTTAGTGCCTCCACTAGGCCGCTTGTTGCCATACTTGTATATGTGGATGATCTCCTAATCACTTCTCCAAACATCACATCTGTTAAAGCTAAATAATCTCTCTTGTAGTCATCATACAAGATGAAGGACCTCGGTAAAACTTGTGTCTTCATGGGCATGGAGCTAGAGCGTGACCGCTCATATCGCTCATTACACGTCTACCAGGCTGCATACATCCGCCGCCTTGGGGAACGGTTTGGACCACTCCTCACCTTTGTCCCTACAGCTTCTACATCCATGATCCCAGCCGATCAATCACTACTGAAGTCCTCGGAGCCATCAAAGATGGGGGAGATGGTGAACGTGACAGACTATCTCAAATTCCGTAGCTCCGTAATGTATCTTGCTATTTCCACTCATGCTGATGTTGCCTTTGTCGTGAACTTCCTCCCTCAATTCTCCCAGTGTCCCTGAGAGCACCATCTAAAGGCGGCATTGTGGGTGGTGTGCTATGCACTCTCCACACCTCACACCGGGTTGTACTTTCAGGAGCAACCCTCACTGCTAGTCGATCGTTTCACTGATAGTGACTGGGTGCATGACTCTGATACACGAAGTAGAACGGGATACATTTTCATGGATGGTGGGAAAGCAGTCTCATGAAAATGTGGAAAGCAAGGATATGTTGCCTCTATCACCGCTAAGGCTGAGTATGTGGCTCTTGGTGCAGGTACGTGTGAAGCTGTTTGGCTTTGTCGTCTGTCGCAGCACTTGTGTGTCCCCATCTGCTGCATCACTCTATGATGTGAGAGTCAAAGTACGCAATTCATTGCGGAAAACAGTGGCATGCATTATTCACGCACCAAGCACATCAACATGGAGCACCACNGTGGAAAGCAAGGATATGTTGCCTCTATCACCGCTAAGGCTGAGTATGTGGCTCTTGGTGCAGGTACGTGTGAAGCTGTTTGGCTTTGTCGTCTGTCGCAGCACTTGTGTGTCCCCATCTGCTGCATCACTCTATGATGTGAGAGTCAAAGTACGCAATTCATTGCGGAAAACAGTGGCATGCATTATTCACGCACCAAGCACATCAACATGGAGCACCACTTTGTTCACGAATGCATCACTGTTGGCATTGTCAGCGTTGCTTGGGTGGATACACGGTCACAAAGAGCTGACTTTATCACCAAGGCTCTCAGCCGAAATGTCTTCAAGTGTACTATCCATGTTGTCGGTCTCATCTATCCCCTTGACCCAGGCTGATGTGTTTGATGCCTGCCTGCCCATTTGCATCTCTCGCTCTCACATTCATGTGTGTGCCATGCTCCAGTGTGTGTGGGTTGTTTGCGTGCGGGTCGTGGGGGAGTGTTGAAGTCTCGTTTGCCACTCACATCTCTATGCCCTCTTTTCTCACTCTTCATGGCACACCCACATGTACAGATTCTGTAGCTATGGCCTTACCTGGGGAGAAGTCACATGAGCACGTCCTGGATGCTGGTTCTACCTTCATCAAGCAGCCGACGATCTACACAGGAGTGCCCTCTGGCACAGGAATGGCCACCATTCGACTGTCTTGTCCTGATGTGGTTGATACTATGGTTCGTGCATTCTGACTGTCGATCCCTGCATTATTGTGACTTGTCTTTGGGTGTTTGGGGAGCTGCATGATTTTCCTGGGTGCTGATCCTTAGGGGGCCACCGTGCCAGCCTTTGGCTATCCAGTGATCAGAAGCCACCCTCAGTTAGTTCTGAGTGGGCAGGCTCGATCCCCGGGTGGTGCTGCACATCGACTCGAGCATCTGCTCGGTGTCGGCGTGCACTCACCGACCTTACACTCTCGCTCCCCTCCCCCATCCTATATTCTGTCTGTCTTGTGACCTAACTTGCAAGTCAAAGATCTTGCCACATCCATGGCGTGTAATGCTCTCTAGCTATCGCACTCCCATTCTGTGGTTACAGCTTGGAAACTTCCTAGTAATGACAAACGCGACCCCTAATAGATCACGCATTCGATAATGCTATTCTGCGTGACGCTGTGTTGAAATAGTGTGCACCTTGTCCACTGCCTAGCTGGCTAGCTACACATACAGACAAGGCATGCACTGCTCTATGGAGTATGTCCCCTTGGTCTGTTCTGAGATGGGCCAGGAATGCACTGCCCATAATGGGTATGTCCCCTGTGGCTCATCATAGGAACCATACCTTTTTGGCTTGGTTGATTAGGCACCGGAGTCTCAAACCAGAGGTCGCGGGTTCAAACCCCGCGACGGCCGCAATTTTCTTTGTGGCCAAAACTGGGACAGGAAGCTTCTAGGAAGCTTACTAGAGCCTGCCTTGAGGATGACACTTGGCGGTCTAAGGACGCGCCAAGTAGGAATGTAGGATGAGGTTGGCTCCAGTGGAGCCACTACAAGCAGAAGCTTTAGCAAAGCTCTGCAAGTATAAAAGCCTGTACCTTGCATGCATCCATTTACAGTTCTTGCCTTTGAGACTCCTCACAGAGTGTCCAACCAAAGGTAGACACTAAAGACCAACATGCGGACTTCGTGAGGTTGCAAACCAAACGAACCTAAAGTGTGGATCCCTCGTTCGAGGGTGATATGTTATCTTGGTTGCAATACCAAGAGCGGTTGGCGGCCTCCCATGTCGGGACCCGTTTTCTAGACCGTTGCTATCCGGCGCATTGACA